>OX940981.1:47422937-47626846 GCA_954871275.1 Leptopterna dolabrata
TTGTTAGAAGATGCATAGGGTTATTTGATGATCAGTGTTTTCTTTGAAGTGGTAAAATTATTTTAAGAAGTTTTTAGCAAGAAGCGGTAAATTAGCAGACGATTTCTTTTGTAACGACTTAACCATGCAACTGGCACTCTCACTCTTTGCTGTATTGAACAAACTGCTGTTGCACTTCGCTGTATTTTTCAACGACTCCAGCCCAATGTTTTCAGCAGTAGTTTGGCATCTAGCGGTGGTTTTGTCTGTCAATGGTCTGTTTTTCCAAATTCAGTAAGTTTTTTAAGGTCATGGGCTTCCGCTGCGCGGAATCTGTTGTGAGTGGATAGCTGGAGAGTCGTCCCTCCGACAACAAACAGTCATGCAGCATGGCTATAAGAGCGAATTTTCGAAGAAATAACCACGTTCCTTAATCTTCAAAGTGCTCCAGTTTGAGAACGGAATGAGATATCGCAATTCTGATTTCACCATCGTGTTCAGCGTACAAAAACCTTTAAAATGAGGGGTCACTTGTTAGAAAATAACATTTTGGGGATTTTTGGGTAATTTTTGCGCACTTTAAATGCTCTAATTTGAGAACGGATCAAGATATCTAAAATCCGATTCCACCATCGTGTTCAGCGTGCAAAAACCTTTAAAATGAGGGGTCACTTGTTGGAAAATAACATTTTGGGGATTTTTGGGTAATTTTTGCGCACTTTAAATGCGCCAAAACCCTCCTTAGAGTAGGCCAATTTCGCCCATCTTCGAACTTAGCCTTTCGATTGCCAAGATAGATTTTTTGTGCAAATTTGAGCTGTTTATCTCAATTCTATCGAGAGTTATCGTCTGGAGTGACACATATATATATAAATATATATATACATATAAAAAAGTGTTAAATTTCAGGAATCGTTTTAGAATGGTCTGAAACGGATTTCTATGAAGAAAATTTCCAAAAATTTATATTATTTAAATTTCGAAGCCATTGCAATAGCTTCATTTTCTTTGAAAATTCGCTAAAACATAATAAATAGGACAATCCGAATAGGCCGATCGGGACCTATCTGATGACACGGATTCGTCCACAAACATAAATTACAGAAGTAAATTCACCCATAATAACGCTTACCTGTCGCGCAGAAATTCTCGTTGATACCTCCGTTCATCAGGCTCAGTTCTCATGTATAGCAGGCCCGTGGGAGTGAAGCAAGCACATTTTTTCCCTCTCGTCGGTGGGAAAATGGGATTGGCTCGCAGTTTACATTTATGTTTCCTCCACCTTAGAAAATTAAATTACAACAGTTTTACATTGCTCAAAATCAACCTGTAACTATATATAAGTACATCACAATGAACTAGTGGGTCCGCTGACCAGGTGCCACACAGTTTGAAAATAGGCTCAAATTCTGCCTGTGCACCACGATCATTAAAAGCCAGCGTGGCGCCGGTGCCTGGCTCCATGGTAGCACCACAAACCATACAACAAATTCTGGAGGCCTAGGGAGTATATTTATGCTGTCAACATTTCAAAAAATACCCAAAATTGCGGCTTGTAGAGTGGAACAGACATGATACCACCTTTTTGCGGCTGAGGAGGTTCTGCTGGCGGGTCAATTTTTACAACAGGAGGTTCTGTTGGGAGGGGGGGGGGGATAAATTTTCTTGCATTGATGAAGTACCTAAACATTTTTCCCTGTCACCATTTTTTTTCTCATTACCTACTTGAACCAGGCGCGGATCCAAGGGGGGGGGGGGGGGGGGTCACAGGGGTCATGACCCCCCCCAGAATCAGCCTGCATTTCAAAAAGCAGAGCTGAACGAATTGTTCACAAACCCGAAAACAAAAAAAAACCAAACGAAAACGAACCCAGTTTTTGTGAAATCAAAAAGGACCTATAAAAAATCTAAAAAGATTCGATCAAAAATGTCAAAATTAGTCGAATACAATCGTACACTTGGTCCTACCAATGTTACTTTATATACAATTATGTCAATAAATTTACCTTGGTGTATCCGTCAAATTACACCTTGTTTATTTCTCCTTATTTTTTTATTAATTATTATCTTGTTTTTGTTTCGTTCTCGTTTTCTTTCCTTCCAAATTCAGTAAAAACGATACTGAACTCACTGAGATCAACAATAGATTGTTGTGGTTTCAATGTTTTGATTTGCAAACTCTGAAGTTAGCTACGCTGCCATAAAATGCGCCAATTTGTTTGAAAACACATTAGGACACTTTTTTAGAAGAAAATTGAAAATAAATACATTCATCAGTTAAATAATTAATAGATATTGAAAAATATTTTTTACATAATATAAACAATGAATCTTATAAATAAATACAATTAATTTTGTAAGTAGACAAATTGGACGAGTTTAGGCATAAGGTTGAAAATTCGGTTTGTATTGTTCGTTTGGTTATTTTTTTATTTTTTGTTATTTTTTATATTGTTCTACCCTGTGAACCCCTCCGGAAAAAAATTCTGGATCCGCCCCTGACTTGAACCTAGAAATTTCAACAGAGGAGGGGGTGGGGAATTCACGAAAGGCATAACGAATGTGTGTGCAAAATTTCAGTTCTATCCGTTATGTCTGTGAGGCTGTCAAAGAAGAAGAAGAAAAATAGCATAGCAATTTTCAAACTTCCATAACTCCGGTATCTGTGTGCCACAAGGGTTGAAATTTGGTGCACGTACTCAAGGGCCCCTCGACAATGGGTGTACGAAAAATCAACATCGGAGAACACCAGGGGGCCGAGTAACGGGGGTTAAAACCCTACTTGTTCTGTTGCGTAAATAGTGTTCTTGGTCGCTGATTAGGTAGCTATGGATATACTTAAGGTAAATAGTCGTCTGCACATGTCGCTCGACTCAAAGTAAGAGCCTCACTGATGTTCCGCAACTATACGTCTCCTCATCTTTGAAACGCGAACAGTTTCTCGACATAGCACTTTGCTATGTAGTATGTATACCTACATACTGAATCAGGAGTAATACTTGGATTGTTGAGTTTGATTCAAGGGCCGTATTTCGATTTGTAGAGGTTACCTGTTACCATCGGGAAGACACTGCCATTTCTGGCCGGGTTTGCAGGGCGGCTGGAACTCAGGGCGCTGACACTCGACGGCCAATCGCGCCATCTTGCTCATCCCCATCACCGGTAGGAGTTGATTGTCCAACTGCCCATCCATATTTTCGAGCCCTAAAAATCCGGAAAAAAAGAATTATGTACCAGTACCAGGCCGAGGAGGAGCGCCGTGATCGTCAATCATTACAACCTTCGGCGCATTGTACAGGGTACTTGATTACAGTGGGAACAACATGGCGGTTGATTAGGGGTTGCACTGGAGTGCAAGGAAACCCAAATTGTCGGACGTATCTCGAAGAGTGTGGAGGCCAACCGCTGATTACGATGGAACTATATGATTTTATAATATAATTATGGTACATCATTACCTCGAGGTGGACTGTAGCGATTGAGCCCGGCAGTTATGTCCTCGTTAATCAGATCTGTTCTTCTAGCATCCGCTGGCATACTATCACTGGTATTCCTCATAGAATCTGAAATAAGTGAGCCGGCTAATACTTGAGTGTATCGGCAATAATGCATCAAGATAAAAAATCAAGCGAATTTGACGTTAAACACATTTCCTACACTTCAATCCCTCACCAAGAAAATGACGAATCAATGAAATGAACCTTCATCGAAATACAGACTTCCGACAAGAAGCGTTTGCTATAAAAACCAGCTGATTCCATTTGTGCAAATTTTACAGGGGAGACGAAAAATCGTCTCCACGTCGGAATTTTGATGATAAATAATTGTTGTTATACATGAATGGAAGTATGGCGATACTCTCAAAAATAGATGTCCGAGAAAACCACAGAATCCTGTTCTGAAGTGCTCAGAACGAGTTTCTAGAAGATTTTGCGCTTGATGTCGCTTGATGTACGTACAATACGACATGTGTAAGTGATGGAATTCCTAATGATCATAACTTCCTCAAAATATGGTACTTTTTCAGATTTTGTGAAGCTCGTTAAAATCTTCAATTTGAGATAAGAACGACCTTTCTAGGTGGAAAACTAAGACGGTACGACAGGTTTTCTAATTTTTCGATTTTAAACGATAAATGCCGTAAAAATGAACCAAACTTGGTGCGGTTGGTACCGAAATGTTCGTTAGTATGTCTAAATCATGCCTTTTGATTTTGAACTAGTTCGCAATCGATTTGGCTAATTGACAGCAAAAAAATATGTCAATGGGTCCAACATTTTCTAGGTTTAATAGCTAAATGACGTTGGCGTGGTGCCAGAAAGTGGTTGAAAGTGAGGTTTCTATGCAAATAATATACTTCCACGCTCAGTATAGTATATTCTCTTGATCAGGGAAACATGAGCAGCCAATGATCGGCCTGTCATGCCGAAATGGGCGGCCAGTCAAACTTGTATCCATACTATAATTTATTAAGAACACCGGAACTTTATTTTTATTTATGTATTTTTATCATTTATGAGGAACTTTAGCAAAACGCAACACGTTTAGGAGATCAAAAAACAAAGGTAAATCAAGGCAGTAGCTTGGAATGGGCTGTATTTGATCCAGAGGGCAAAATGTGTCTAATTTTTGGTTGGAATTAGCTTGATTTGAGCTTCATCCCTTCGTGAGATTATGAAGGATCGCCTAAGCTTGCAGATATGCGAAAAAGTACATTTCATACGAGAAAATGAAATAAGTTTTATGGAGTGCGGAATCAACAGATCAAAATTGTTCATTAAACTTCAAACATCAGTCAAAAGCGGCCAGTAGTAACGAAGACAGTGTCCATAGTTTGACGTAGAAATAGCAAGTGCTTTCTTCTACATGATCCAATACGACAGTAGAAGCTTACATTCGATTTGCATGCACTTTTTATGAATCTATCAACAAAAAGGAGGTCGGAATCTTACCTTCGCTTGGTTTGCTGTAGGTCGATGGTAACGTGTGATTGATGTCTTTCTCTATTTTTGCCAGAGACTCTTTTACTTTTGCTTCGAGGGCTGGGTCAGGATAATCTCGCCTCCCGCTACTGTAAAACCCAAACCGTATTTTTGATAAGCAGTATATATCATGAGGAGAATTTATGTAACATACGTAGGTAGGTTCATAACATGGAGGAGTTTTAAGATTTTAACAACGCTGGCGATTTAAAAATCTTCAAAAATCCCGTCATTACTCATATAATATTATGAACCAAAACTAGTGATAGGGATCCAGGTCGCACAGTGCTGAGAAACCGGTCCTCAAAAACCTTACAATTTTACCACGACTTAGGAAGGCCCTTGTCGTGATTCCCCTCCCAGTAACTACTCCGATAACACTGTTGTAAGATTTAACCGAATAAACGACGGGAACGTTGATCGGGGCAGCGCCAAGGGGAAAGTAGCGGCAGGTGTTTTCCCAACCGCCATCGCTCCTCAACGGTCATAACGGCCGTCTGTGGGCGGGGAAGGGTAGAAAAGTGCCTGTATAAACAGCCAGCCCTTCTGGCCCAGCTCCTCATTTGACGATTCGACCGACCGACCCTCGACTTACGACTTCTCTCGACCCCTCTCTCTTACCTTTCCACGCACTCGCTATGGTGAAAACAGCGGGGTGACCTCCTCTCCCCTGCTATCCTCTCTCTCTGCTGCGGTGAAAACCGCAGGATAACTCCTTCTCTTCTGGCACCTGCTGTGGTGAAAACCGCGGAGTGCCAGCCTTCATCTTCTAGGCGTCTGCTGTGGTGAAAACCGGGGGACGCCTCCCTCTCCTCCAGCACCTGCTGTGGTGAAAACCGCGGGGAGCCACTACCTCTAGCGCCTGCTGTGGTGAAAACCGCGGGGAGCCACTACCTCTAGCACCTGCTGTGGTGAAAACCGCGGGGAGCCACTACCTCTAGCGCCTGCTGTGGTGGAAACCGCGGGGAGCCACTACCTCTAGCGCCTGCTGTGGTGAAAACCGCGGGGCGTTAGTGCAAAAGACTCCTACGGAGCACATTCTTCCTCATCCATCTTCATCCGCCTTCATCCAACCTCTCACTTCATCTTTCATCCAACTCTCACTTTCTGATAACTGAACAATTATTGGAAACCAATGGTACTTAAGTACAGTAGTAGAAGGTCCGCACCTTTCAATGAGGAAAGTGTCCGGCCACTTGGACGGGTACTTGGACCTCGGTTTGTGTCGACGATTCAGAAGTTTGAAGAAGGAACGGCCGTCCATGTGATCGGGTGAATCGACACCGGCTATGTCCAAAAAAGTAGGCGCCAAATCTATGTTCAGCACGAGTTCGTCTATTCTGAAATCCAATGACGCATCGATATCAACAAAATGCTGAGGGTTTCAAGTCACGTATTATAACTATACAACGTTGTATATATTGGGTCCAGGAAATATGAAGCTATCTGAACATAACGGTGCCTAGATTTTCAATGAACCAACGATAAATTATTAAATTGTAAAATGGAGCAACGATGAATTACTGATACATGTTACAACTTACAACAAACCTAAAATAGGTAACATAATTGACAAATCGGCGGTAGGCAAGAGACAACCCGTAACGCCATTTTTTGTTAAAATGAGGTTATTCTACCAGTAGACTCGTTAAGGGGGTTTTCTAGCGAGTTTGACGCTCACAGTGGAGAAAAGTGGCCTTTTTCTAAATTTATTTTTACAATTTTTTATTTTATACGTTTTTCTATACATCTCCAAAGGGCGAGCACAAAATTGTTGGATTGGATAATCCGAGCAAGAATAAAATTGTGACATCCGTTATCTCCTGTATTATTGAATAATCTCCACTTCCAGAGACGGTATGTTGGGGAATTTCCCCGTTTTAACATGATATTCGTGCTCCTGTAACATTCATACGACATTCTATCTATCTACATGATAATCGTAAGGCAAATTTTTTTGTTTTCAATTTATTCATATTTACCGACATTTGAGCATACAATTGGCCGATTCCAGGCAAACAGGAAGAATTATTTGGTTTATAATTCACTGTCGAGTGAACTCTGTCTCTCCAGAAGTCACAAACCCAGTGGTGAGTGGTGCGATATTACCTGGAGATACCGAACTACGTCAACGTGATTTTCAAAGGGACGTCCCACGCCCACTGAATATCCCATTTTTGATCAATGATACGAAATGTTTATCGCGTCCATAAATCAAAATGGATACTGTGAATGAATTATAATTTATTGAAGCATGTGATGAACCACGCTAGAAAGTAATTGGATGGACAACAGGACAGATATTTGTACGAATTTGACGCACTCAGTTAGTCGTATTAGTTTTTTGCTCTCCTTAAAAGTAGTATTTTTCACTAGAAATGACCGTTTTTTTTTTAAGTTACACGCGTATGAAACACAGCATAAAACAGTTTTCAGTCAAAATGGAAAAAATTTGCCTAACTTTGCCGATTCCGACCAAACCGCTGAACCAGATTTAATGTTTAGGGAGGTTATTCGACGAATTTAATGCTCTTTAATTTTGGATCCGCATGATTTTCTGTAAGATGCACCGTTTGGAGGCTATAAGCCAAAAACTGAAAACAGTGCCCCAAATTCGAGGTTTTTGGGGTGCCATAAGTTATCCCGGGGTTTCCCGTGTTACCATTTTTGTTTTTTCAACATGTTTGTACCCATATATACCAGTTTAAAAAATAAAAGCTTCTAAGACACCACTCTACTGACTGGTCTATACATAATATAAGTATGGAATACGCATTATTTTCAGGATAAAACAGGGAGTAGGTAGGTGTGTAACTTGATTAATGGTTGTAAGGTGAGTTATCAACGCACATAGTTCCCGGTTCGATTCCTGGGCCCCTGACCAGAAACGGAACTCTGACGTCGAATTCGAAGGGGAAGGATTTGCCTTTGACAAGACCGAACTGTCCCAGATGGTAACCGTGATCCGATGTGTAGATGATGTACGTGTTTTCCAACTCTCCCAGAGCCTTCAACTCTTGGTAGACCTGTCGCAACAGAAGATTCGTGAGTTTTAAACCCAGGCCCGCTAAACAATAATATACAGCCAACCAAGTATTCGATACAGCGGAAATAAACGTAATTTTTACTATCAGAAATGGAGATTCAACGTTTATTTATATTGTGGTTGGGCACATAGCTCATTACAGAGGCGGATCTGGGATGGGGGGGGGGGGGGGGGGCAACCAGGAAATGTTTGGAAAATTCCTAATAATTATACTTTGGTACAAAACAATATCAAAGTGCATTTTTGACATTTTCATGTCTTTGCCCTGGCACATAGCACAAAAAACTGTCATGAAATTGCGTAACGAAATTGTGTTACAGTGCCTTTATAATGATTTCCGCTTACAACGACCCCGTTGTTAGGTTTGTTCATTTTCTACACTTTTTAACCCACAAAAATCGTTCACCACTCGTTGGAAAGCTCTCGATTTAACGAACATTTTCATGTTCTCCATAACATATTGACTATACGAATAGCGGAGCTATGGGCATAACTGTTCTCATATTTTGTTTACAAACTAATGATCGTGAGTGTAGAAGATAATTAATCCGGAATCGTCTATTTTATTGAAATTAGGTACCTACCTCTTAATATCAATAATGTCAAAAGCAATAGGTAAAGACATGAAAATTTCCCAATGCGTTGCAGACTCGTATGCAAGCGTTTTTTACCCAAATATCACTTTAGGTCTAAAAAATTCGTTCTTTCGCACGCATGCTCCATTTGGGCCCTAGTTGTGTCTGGAACCTTTGCAGTCCGATCGTAATATTTTCTGATGATTTTCGCTTACAACCGATTCGTTGCTAGGGAACTTTATCTTCGCCAGTTATCATCGTACAAAAATCGTTCACCACTCGTTGGATAGCTCTCGATTTACCTAACCATACTACGTTAACCACTGCGGACTGCGTGGCCAACAAGCTGCGGTATGAGCGTGATTGTTTAAATGAATGTTTACGTACATAATACAGTGGAGTCCGGCTAATCCGAACTAATTGGGACTGAAGGCTGTTCGGACTAGGTGACCAAAACAATTAAGTACGAAGTACTTGGTGTGGGTGCGGGAGGGGGCGCTAAGACATAAAATGTCCCTCGTGGTTGCGTACTTGTACGGAAGCTGTACCCACCGTTTGTGTTTTTGCAGTAGGTATCTCCATACAACATAAAAATAACTTCACATTGCCTTTCTGACTGACGATCTGGACGTTACCTAGCGGATGATTCTATGTAATTCTTCCCAGTGGCTGTGAATGATGATACCCAGTAAACAATAAATTAGACAAGCAGGGAAGAGACAGACGTCATGGCATTATTTATGAATCTTGTTCGATTGGGATCATCAACGGTTTTCCAGTCGATCTAAAGACATTTATATACTCTGGTCAGAATACTGTTAAACAGGTTTCTGATAAATTAAAATCATATTATATAGGCCGGCTAGCTTTAGAACAATGAATTGTTGTCGTCTAAATACAATTTTTACACTCCCTCTCTACAGTGAATGTGTTTACCTACGGCACGGCCCATGTCACAAAGGCACAACCTAAAATAAATAGAGAAGGCAATGACTGTCCATAGTAGTGGATAAGAGTACTGTATTGAACTAAATTAAATTCCTGTTGGGATTTGGTATGAATGCTAAGAAACAATAACATGACGGTCATCATATTGTTTGTATAACGTTTTTGGTAAATTAAAGCGGTGAAATATGATTCAGCTTAAAAATATTAAGCTCACAAAACACAAACAAACAACAGCAGATCTATTTACGTAATGAACTGTATTGAGCTGAAAGTCTTGTTGGGATTTGGGATGAATGCTGAGAAAAAATGACATGACGGCCATAATTTTGTTTGTATACCATTGGAGCTGACATGATTCAGCTTAAAATATTAAACTTACAAACCCAAAAACACAATCATTGGTGTAATCAACTAATAGTGCCTTTGTAATAAAGACGATTACAGGTCAAGATAATTATATTCAATAAATCAGAATAATTTAATAAATAAATAAATAATGACTTGGTGTTTCAAGGAATGGTCATTTTATCCAGTGTATATTTCGGGCAAATTGGGGTGGTTCGCTAATATTATCACAGCGATGAATATAAAACGCTGCAAATTATTACACAATGGCTTATTTATTTAATAGTAGCCCCATCTGCGTGGATCACTCTTTCTGTGGTCATCAAGTCTATACCTCCTGCTCCCAGGAAGGCCCTCAATCACTTGGAGCGGGCCGGGCAATTACAGTTTCATAAAATGTGAGGTGGATTCAATAATTCTTTCATTGATTATTATTTGTTGTTATTCATGAAGCATAGCGTTTGTTCACGTTAGTTCATAGGTAATAATGGTTTAGGTAATGATGGTTCAGCCAGTGTGAAATTAGCCATAGAAATCCCAGCCATAGATTCGGGGCGCGAAGCATGCAACACGCAACACAATATTGTTATTGTTATTTTATTGCGTTGCGTTATTGTTATTGTTATTATTATTGTTATTTTTATTATTATTATTATTGTTATTGTTATAACAATAACGCAACGCAATAATAACATAAAAACATAATATAACATCAAATAAAATAAAATAACATAACGGAAAACCAATTGAGTTTAATACAGATATGCGTGACTATAATCAGTGTTCCCTATTAATGATTTCTGGGAAGAATGCATACCATTTCATTCACGATCGGTTGACGATGCATTTCGTTGTGAATGAACGGCTGGACGTACACTGCTCCGGGTCCTCTCATAAACTTCTCAATTTCGAGATCTACTTGAAAATCTAAATAGAACCGAATTTTTTTATTCCATTTTCGGATTCAACGTACGTACACTGAAACGGAAACCATCAAATTTTGAGGGGTTTAAAAGTTTATTTTTCATGCTCGATTCCAAAGTTCCATCAATGAAAATAATAAACCAAAAATTAACAAAATTCACTCATCGTATGGGTGATCAGAGTTTCGCTATTTCGCCTTATTGTTTGCAGTAACGAACTTTTGTAATATAGCATGAGAAAAAAAACCCAAACTTTGATGGTTTCCTTTTCAAGGTACGAAGAATGCAAAATCGAATACAAAAATTTCCGTCCGCCGTACTTCGCACTTTCCACAGTTACCATGAACCAAATGAAATTTGGTTTGTCGGTCCCATTTGGGGTCTAGTCGGTCCGCGAAGCTCGGTGTTATCGTCAGTCATCTCTAAGGGGTGAAAAATAGGGGTTGAAATTTTCAGAACGCCGTACCTCGAGAACATTCGATAGAAGGGTATGGTTTTTTTACGTTATTAAATTTGTCTTGAGCTAAACAATTTTTTGAGACCACCCGGAGCCATTGTACTTCCAGCCGTTCGTGTGCACCAAAAAGCTTCGTCAACACGATCGTGAATCAAACGGTATAAATCCGGCCCGGATATCATCACTAGGGAGCACCTGACTATAATCAAGGATGGCTGTATGAAGTCGAGTTGGTTGTTCTGCGATATTATTTCATTTGATAAGTGATGGACTATTGGATTTTGTTGGTAGGTACTTGTGAAACTTGAACAAACGTTGAAGTACTATTGATTGGGGTTGAAGTACTATTACACAACGGTAAATTATTACACAACGGCCCATCTACCAAGAAGGGGCTGGATTTTGTTGATCGGTACTTTTGCAACTTGACCAACCGTTGAAGTATTATTGACGGGCAAGTTATTACACAACGGTTCATTATAAGTGGCTAGGTATTGATCACAGAAAACAGTGATCTACGCAGATCTATTTCACTCCATATCAACAATTTTCCTTCAGAACTTCATTATTTGCGTTTCTCTTCGCCATTTTAGTTACTGTTTGTCATCGAAAGAATTATTTTAGCAACATTTAACTCGCGATTTAGGTAGGTACCTAGTAACGAGTACGGGGTTAGGTACTAACCTACGGAGGGTCTGCGGGGGTTACCTATACAGAGTGCTGTGATCGGTAACAGAAGGGTATTCTGTACAAAATAATAAACCGTTGTGCAGGGATTTTCAACGTTTTTAAACTGATCTGGAACATGAGAACTTTTTTAGATCACCCGGAGCATTGTAGGTCCAAACGTTCGTTTGAACCGAAAAGCTTCGTCAACATGGTCGTGAATGAAACTATATAAACCCGGCCCAGAAAATATCATTATTGCTATGGAACACTGATTTCAATCAAACACGGCTTTAAAATAGAGCTGATTGTTACGTGATATTATTTCATTGAAGAATGATGGTTATTCTGGATTTTGTCTTTTGTTGATAGGTATTTTTAACTTGAACAAGGAATCAAGGAATGTTATGCTTCATGAATAACAACAAATAATTAATGATAAAGAAGAATAGAAGATAGAATTCTTTTATTGAATGCACCGCATATTTATGAATTCCCCGGCCGGCTCCACAGACAACAGTGATCTACGCAGATTCTGATCGCAGTGATCTGTGCAGCAGCAGCATCTATGTATACAGGAAAATGATAAACCGCTGTGTAAAAATTTGCAACATTTTAAACTCAAAACCGTTGGTCAGCGAAAAACCCGAATGAGCCAGTTTTCAGCACCAAATACATCAGGCTGAGCCAATAAACGAGTGGGATGAGGCCCTAGACATCACACTTCTTAATTTCAACGTTGATTTCCGCTCCTCGCAGACCCCCCCCTATTATTGCTAATTTATAGAAAGCCTTCGCTGAGATCTTCGCTATGTGCTATAAAGTGGTGGGGAGGGGTGGCCGTAAATTTATTTGTTGGTTGATTTTATTAGCAGGTCTATGACGAGAAAGTATCCCAAACAACGAACTGCATTCTGCAGAATTCAAACACAATGTAAAATACGACTTTTTAAATATTTTTCTGTAACTGAACTAAGGTTTTGGCATAAAGAGATATCTAGAGTTTAAACATATCAAAATTTAAGACCTCGACCTGCTCTTGTTAGAGCAGGCGGGTCGAAATTTAACGGAACTGCTTGTGTTTAGGGGACATGCGATATGGGTAAAGTATCGGCGGGTGTTTCGTTTCCATCCCGGGTACTTTTGGTATCGAATCTTGCCTTTCGATACTTCTTCCAGTATCGGAAAAAGTACATGGAGACAGAAATAAATTCTACTTTTCTACCTAGCACATACCGCGATGTGAATAATTAAGAATTATTAAGGTATTCATTGTCTACGAACATCGAGTTCACAATTTATCTGTAAACTTGGAATTACGTAGATGCGGGTAGGTAACAGGGGCCTCGACCTACCTTATCAACAGCATCATCAACGCTTTGGAGCGTTTGGAGCCGCTTGGTCATGAGGAGGTCAGTGAACTGCCGGTGGATTGGCTGCATTTGCCCCGTCACCTGCAGAATCCACTGTTTGTCTGGGTTGGGCGCGTAGTCGTAGGAGGGCGTGCTGAAACACCACACAGGTAAAAAAACATTAAACAACATTAAAATACATTAAAATGAGAAAAAAATCCAGACTAGCAGCATGTCCATGTGAGTGAATATTCGCATTTGATGACAATGGGATTTTTGGTTAATTATTTTCATTAATCAAACTTTGGAATCGACCATGGTAAACAATGCTTAACCCCCCCCCCCCCCCGCCCCCAAACCACCCCAAATTAGATGGTTTAACTTTCAAGGGACGTAGAATACAAAATCGAATTAAAAAAAATATCCGTCCGTCCGCCAATCGCGGCTTTTGGTTTATTATTCTGTGAATAATAGGTACACCTACGTATTCGCTCACCAAAAACTTTTTATAAAACCCCCTCAAAATTGGTTCTTTTCCGTTTCAAGGACCGGAGATTCGGAAACGCTGCAAATTCCTTGTCACATGGGTTTATTATTCTATTGGACATACCTACAGAAATGTTGGCTGTTAATTCCTGTTTTTTTCAGGGAAATACCTAATTGAAATAGCTATTTCTGATCCACAATTTTGGCCCCCAAAACTCCAATTAGGTACGCTCCTTTTTTTCGCCCATATTATCTTTGATTATTGGTAGTGTCATTTAATCGTCTAGATCGACATGTTGACAATTTTTCAAGTGTAATAATACAAATTGATGGTGATTTCAGACGATTTTCCAGGTTTTGACTCATAAAAAATCAATTTTGGGAGCTGAACATTTGTTAGAACCTCAATTTTCCACTCTTTGGTCAAAATCGACTTCATATTCGGTCTTCTCGTCCCCAAAAACATGGAAAAAGATAACTCAAAAGCTCATGTTACTAACATGTTACTAAAACACAAAAGTACCTATTTTTGTGCACATTTTCTCTCATAACATCCCTGGATATATTCCGATCGGGCTGAAAAGTTTCGGGACACAACTAGGGCCCAAATGGAGCATGTGTGCGAAAGAACGACTTTTTTAGACCAAAAATGAAGCCTGGACATTGCATTTTTGGAATCTACGCACCTTGAAACGGAAAAGAAAAAATTTTGAGGGGTTTTATAAAAAAATTTTTGCTGAGCGATTACATAGGTGTATAATTCACAGAATAATAAACCAAAATGCAATGTCCGTCCGCCGTACGCTGTCCGCGTTATCACGCATACCGGCTTCATTTTCGGTCTAAAAAAATCGTTCTTTCGCACACATGCTCCATTTGGGCCCTAGTTGTGTCTCGAAACTTTTCAGCCCGATCGGAACATACCCAGGGGTGTTATGAGTGAAAATGTGTACAAAAAGAGGGACTTTTTATGTTTTAGTAACATGTTAGTAAAATGAGCTTTTGAGGTATCTTTTTCCATGTTTTTGGGGTCGAGAAGACCGAATATGAGTCGATTTTGACCAAGGAGTGGAAAATTGAGGGCCTACCAAATGTTCAGCTCCAAAACTTGTTTTTTTAATGAGTCAAAAGCATGGGTAATCGTCTAAAATCACCATCAATTTGTATGATAACACTAGAAAAGGTACCAACATGTGGTTCAAGACGATTAAATTGACTAACAATGATCAAAGATAATTTGAAAAAAAGGAGCGTAGGTACCTAATTCGTGTTTTTCAGGCCGAAATTGGTGGAAACCATTCAAAAAACTATTTCAATTATTTCACATGAAAGAAACAATAAATGAACAGCCAACATTTCTGTAGGTATGTCCAATAGAATAATAAACCCATGTGACAAGGACTTTGCAGCGTTTTCCCTTAGTTTCCATGAACCAAAATTCACGAAATTTTGTATATGGGTCCCGTTTGGGCTCCAGTTGGTCCTCGATGCTCGGCATTACTGTCACTCAACTCTAAGGAGTGAAAAATAGGGGTTGAAATATCCAGAGTATCCCGATCTCGGAAAATTGTATTTTGAGATGTGGGTTTTCTCGTATTTTTAAATAGTTTGATTTTTTTCTGCATTTTTGATACCATCCGGAGCATTCTACGATGTTGCCATAAAATTTGCTATACAATGTGCCGCAAAGACCAGGGTGTATGCAGGCATCAAACTGAGCTGAGAGCGCACATCACTGGTCTCTCGGCTTGGGCGATATAGCACAGTGGTCTACCTGACGGACTGATACGCCAAAGTTCCGGAAATCGGAACTCTACCGGGACTGAATATTTTTTCACTCCACATCAACAATTTCCCTTCAGAACTTCATTATTTGTGTTCCTTTTTGCCAGTTTAGCTACGGTTTTTCATCGACAGGATTATTTTAGCAACATTTAACACGTGATTTAGGAAGTACCTTGTAACGAGTACGGGGTTAGGTCCTAAGCTACGATCTACATAATATGTATAGAATAGCACATAACATATTATACAGACGGGTTATCTACACAGACAGCTGTGATCTGTAGCAGAAGGTTGTTCTGTACAAAATAACAAACCGTTGTGTAGAGTTTTGCAGCGTTTTTTCCCCCAAAACTAGAGCTTGTCCGATTTTTCTCGTACAAAATATTTCGGACAACATACTGAAACAGTTTTCTTCATGTCTCGAGTCCCCATTCTTTGGGTTATTTTATATAACTTTTTGACGATTTTAGACATTTCTACAGATTTTTAGCTATTAAATAATACCCACAAAAACTTGAATTTTGCCCCACTTTTTGTTACTGAAAATTACACATTTTCGAACTCATTCATTCGTTTACAATTATAAAAACATTTTAGAGAAATTTGAGGTTTCCCAAAATATTCATCTACTTGGGCACCTAACTACTTGAGCTTTTGGACCCATTGCGAAGCAACGTTCTTAAAAAAATTGCATAAAATAATTTCGGTAGTATCTGAACTTTTTTCGGGCCAAACCAGCAGATATTAGACCTGAGTACCTCAACACAATAAAACTGCTTGTGAGGAAATTGAAGTTTGACGACCTTCCGAAAACGTCCTCATATTGCATTCAGCAATATCAATACTGCAATGCCAATCCACTGACGATCACGTCAACCGTAGCGTTTGAAATGGGGAAACGAAGCTCATGCGTTCAAGATGTTACCTACTCAAATACTCTCAACTCTATTAAACCCGAGGGAGGTCTGGCACACGTGGAAAGAGCGGGGGTTGATATATATCGGGTGTAGAGAGAGGAAAAAGGGCCAAAAGGAAACCCGAAGCTTTCAGGAAGATGGGAACCGTAGGAAGGTAACTAGTCAGCCAATCCGAAAGTAAATAGCAGACCAACTTTCCGAGTCGGGATATTGATTCTCCTTTCACAGAAGAAAAGTTAAATAACTTGTTTGTTCGACTGAGCGTTAAATTTCTCTTTCGACGGAAAGAACAACTCCTCGCCAAAAACTGTGTCAGGAAAACATGTGATGTTTTGCCGCTCCAAGCAGTAATGCGGTAGGTATTTGATTGTGTTTCTAAATATTCTAAAAATATTGTTTATTGGAAATTCGTCCACATTTGAACGCCATACTTCATCGCTTCATTTCTTGAGTTACAGCCACTGGGCTAAAAACTCCACGAAATTGATAACTTATAACAGTAAATTAACTTTAAAGGGCCTAAGCTCAGTTGTTATGTTACTGATATACAAAATAATCAACATTGCGAAGACAAAAAAAGTTTTTCATCGCAGTGTTCAAACTTTTTTTTTCGCAGTAAAAAAATATACTAATAACTAATTGGTATATTGAACACGTCATCCCCCCAAGGATATGACGTTATGTAAATAGTTACCTACTTAATACCCATAACACTCGAACATGGGTACGTTCTTTCAAAAATCGTAAGGTTTTTAAGACCTACTTACAGCTTCATCAAGATTTGTAACCTATTTATCAAGACAGGGCGAAATCTTCAAAAATCCCACAATTCTCCTTTCCAACGCCATTTTAAAATCACTAAACTTATTCAAAATAAATAAAAAGTGGTAAGAGCCTGCTACTACATTTAAACATGCTTTTTTAAGCCTGACCAATATGTTTATGGAGGAATCATCCTGTCCTATCTCACAACGTTTATAGGGGAATCTAGCTGTTTCTACTTACTACATCATATAATTATGTACTGCGTAGAAGGGCCTAGTAAGATAAGCACGATTTGAATGTATCCGTAAGCGCAAAGGTTTTGAAGTAGCTAACTACAGTAAGAACTACAGTAGATACGGTACGTCAAAACAATGGGAATGGTAGTTAAAATAATGACAAAAATTAAAAAAGACGGGAAATTTGATACAAAATCAAAATATAAAATGCAATGTAAATTAAAACAAAAACTGTCCAAATAAAAGAAATCTTTAATGTCAAAATACAAATAAACGAAAGTTTAAAAGAAATAGGTATTACTTTACACTAATTTATCGTTGAATTTACCTGAATGTTTAAATTAACTGAATTGTTGAATGCTTTAACCATACCCTTCTATCGAAAGTTTTCGAGCTACGGCGTTCTGAAAATGTCAACCCCTATTTTGAATCCCTTAGAGATGACTGACAGTAACGTCGAGCTTCGAGGACCAACTAGACCCCGAACGTAACCTATAACCCGAATTTCATCAATTTTGTTTCATGGTAACTAAGAAAAGTGGCCAGTACGGCGGACAGACAGACATTTTTTTATTGCAGTTTTGGATTCTGCATACCTTGAAACGTAAACCATCAAATGTTGAGGGTGGGGGGGGGGAGGTAAGATTTTTTTTGTTCATGCTCGATTCCAATGGTTCATTATTGAAAATAATAAACCAAAATACCAAGTTTTCCGTCTCTGAAGGTGAAACAACGCATCTTCTCTGAACATTAAAAATCCGCAAAGATAATGACAACTATCATTGACAAATATATATGTTGGTCGATCTGAATGTTGGGGTAATCAATATCTAGAATTTCATTGAGAATTAATACGTGTGCCCTTTTTTCGGTCTCTGTATAGGTAATTGTTTTGTTTTGCCTTTAAACGACCATAACTATACGAAAGAACGACCTCTAAATGAGCAATTACCTACCAGATACAGTGTAAATGCTCTGTAATTTCTGATCCATTGAGTAACTCACGTAATGAAAACCCCAAGAAGGCACAAACTCCTCCTCGGTGTTCCCTGAACAAGGCAAACCAACCACAAATCTTACCAGAAAGTAAGATCGTAAGAAATGTGACTCCAGACAGAATGCATCGAATATTCCATGTGATGTTCCGAGGTAAGGTGACTTTTTTTTCCAAAGTTGGATCTCCAAGTTATTCAACCCCAAGGAAACGTCGCCTAACAAGGCGCTTGGCCTCTTGAGCTGGTAAGAAGAACATTTTATTCCCCCATAGGTTTCTTTGTAGTTACGTACTTTCATCCCCAATCTCCATCTGTGACTATCGACCCATCGGAAAAAGGAAAGCCAACGAGTAAATCACAGTTACGTCGGCAAGTTGGCTGTACCTGGACCTCAGAAAAAAAGGAGGGGAAAAAAACGCCCAGTCTGGGAATGCGTTGTGGAAGGTAACTTGGGAGCAGAATGAAGTGACCGAACATCATCGTCATCAAGCATTCAAGGATTCCAGCAGGGAAGATAGTTTATTCCAGTCATCAAACAAGTAATGGAAGAATCGTTTCTATTCAACCAGGGGACGGCAGGATCCAGAGGAAAAAAGTAGGGTGTCGGAATGCAAAGAAGAACTTCTAGATGGGGGCCACAACGGTTCTGACAGGCAATATCAGGCATCCTAGTGTGCAATGCTGACACCTCCGAATTAGCGCATTTTCCATTCACGCCTTTTGGTTTATTATTCTGTGAATAATACACCTACGTAATCGCTCGGCAAACAATTTTTATAACACCTGAAAATTTATTCTTTTACGTTTCAAGATGCGTAGATTCCAAAAATTCAATGCCCGTCCGCCGTATCATGCATAACTACTTCATTTTCGGTCTAAAAAACTTTCTTTTTTTTGCACAAACGATGCATTTGGGCACTAGTTGTGCCCCGAAACTTTGCAGCCCGAACGGAATATACCAGGGATGTTATGGGTGAAAAATGAGTATAAAAATTGGTATTTTTTGTGTTCCAGTAACATGAGCTTTTGAGGTATCGTTATTCATGTTTTTTAGGACGAGAAGACCGAATATGAAGTCGATTTTGAAAAAGAGTGGAAAATTGAGGTTCTAACGAAGATTCGGCCTTAAATTTACGTTAAATTTTGGTTCAAAATCGTCGTTCTTCCGCATACACTTTGGGTCCCCACTTGGAAACAAATTTGGGTCCTAGGTGAAAAAGGGTGTAAAAATAGGGGTTTTTTGTGAGGTTTTAGTGAACATGAGCTTGTGAGGTATCGTTTTCCATGTTTTTTAGGGCGAGAAGACCGGATGTGAAGTTGATGTTGCCCAGGGTGAAGAATTGAGGTTGTAACGAAGGTTCGGCTCCAGAAATTCATTTTTTATGAGTCAAAAACCTGGGAAATTGTCTGAAATCACCAATAAACTGTAATAAAAACACTAGAAGTAGTATCAACAGGTGAATCAAGACAACTGAATGGCACCATCAATGATCAAAGACAATTTGTCAAAGGTAGGAGCATAATTCGTGTTTTTGGAAGCCAAAATTGGTGGAAACCATCAAAAATAGCCATTTCAACAATTGCACATGTAAGAAACAATAAATTTATTTCTATAGGTATGTCCAGTAGAATAATAAACCCATATGACAAGGAATTTGCAGCGTTTTTTGATAATGATTAAAATTTAAAAAAGTGAGAAGTGCTTCGACTTGACCGAACTCTTGATACTTGACCCGCAAAACACATCCTAATCGATCTGCCAACTGCCCCAAAAACCCAACCAACTTTAATCAATGTATTCTTGGATTCCCAACGAAAGGCGGCCATACACTGTTCAAACCCAGCTTGGCTAACATGAATTTTTATCAAAATGCCCTTTCAAGAAGAGTTTTGTAGTCAGGGCCAAACCCAGATGTATGCGTATGCATACCTTTTTATCTGTAGGCTCAAGCAAAAGCAACATTCTGTTGTGATGGAATAAATGGTAGGGTTACTGGACGTACTCATTTTCCAATCAGAAGAAGTAATGAGAAAGTCGATATCTCACTACCTATTGTGATTTATATGAGCGTGCGAGAAAATCGATTCAATTCTGAGATCGACACAACCTCACTCGCCATTAATAGTTAGCTTTCTATTGTCAAACATGAATACATTTTTAATTTCCCATCTGTCCTCTAATAAAAGGTCCCACTTTTGACAACCTGATGATGGGAGTGGGACTTCATCGAATCCTGCGAGGATTCTCATCACGACTACCAGCAAATACGGCAGAAGTATCGCCATCTCGTAATACCTTGTACAAACACATTCACAAGAAATAACCGAAATATGATTTTACTAATCCAACCCTGATTATTCTGGGGAGTGAGAGGGGAAAAAACTCCCTACCAAAAACAATCTGCCGCTTTCTTTTCGTGGGAAACTCACTCGCTGTACGTGTGAGAACGTTTGCTCAGAGTGGAGGACTTGGGAATGGAGTGGCATCCTGCAGGAGACAGATATCGGAGATGAAGTGACGTACCACCGACACTGGACTGAAACGGTTGGTACAGTGACGTCAAGGATTCACCATGAAACTAATTAGTTTAGTGACAGTCGCGGCTTGAGAATCCAAGCATCAGAAACCAACAACAGGAACCTAAAAAATATAATTAAATAAGCTACGATCTCATCAATTCAACGAACCAGATTATTTGGTTGGAGACATAAAGGAAATCGGAATTTGCGGCCTGAGTAACAGGAAAGAATAATTGCCTTACCCCTCTTCAAAATTATTCTAAAACCCAATATTCAATACGATTGAAACAAATACAAGCTGGTACAAATTCAAGCTGACACTCAAGCCGAGACGTAAACCAAGGAGAAAAAATAATTTTTTTAAATACCATAATTTTACCAATTTTCTTAAACATTCAAAATGAGCTGATTTAAAAATGCATTATAAACCGAACCAGAGCACCAGCCAATTCGAGTAGGCAGTATAGCTTCCTCACTTGAATCACATGAACATGTCAAGTGGTTGGGTAAGTTCGTTTTGATACGGGACCATCTGCGATCCAACCAGCGTGTGCCATCAAAATTTCAGCTCCCTACGACTATTTTTCGCGTAGTTAGCAGCGTTACAACATTTCATGTTCGCGCTTGCGCGGACGAATGGAATTCATATGCAATTATCAAGTGCTATTCCTGATCGACCCTCCAAATCTCATTTCAACGATATTTAAGGTAGTTACGGGCATTTCAATTATTTCACGTTTGCGCATGCGCAGACGGGACGATCCAGGATTTTGAAACGGGACCATCTGCGATCAAACGAGCGTGTACCCTCAAAATTTCAGCTGTCTACGACTATTTTTCGCGTAGTTGGAAGCATTACAAGGAAATGGTCAACATTTCATGTTCGCGCATGCGCGGACGAGAGTTACATTAGGATTCCAATGAAATTCATATGGAACTATTAAAGCATTATTCCTGATCGACCCTCCAACTTTGAACTCATTTCAACGATATTTAGGGTTGTTATGGGCGTTTCAATTATTTCACGTTTGCGCATGCGCAGACGAAAGTTAAAGTAATTTTTCAATGAGTTTTGTACGGGACCATCTGTGACCCAATCCGCACCTACCCTCTAAATTTCAGCCCATTTCGACCATTATTTCGGGTAGTTATGGGCGTTACGAGGAATTACCACAGACAGACAGACAGACACGGAACCAAAAATGTTCCTCGATGCCTGAAACGCAAAATGGTTGTAGACATTTTCATTTTGGAGGACATGAATTTTTTTTTACTCAATTAATAACCCAAAGCTTCCCTAGCTTCCGGTAGTGAGAAAGCAAAATGCATTATAAATCGAACCAGACCATCAGAAGGTGTATACTGATTTAGTATGAGTGGCAACAGGGTTAGAGAGCACCTACCCTCTATTTGTTGCAAGTAAAAGTAAAGTTAGCTTTCAGGTTAGGGCTTACGTCCAAATGCCCCGTGGTCGGGATCGGCTCTCCTCTCAGGAGGACACTGCCGCACCGCCGTAGGATGAAACGAGGGGCGTTGGGATTCGAACCGACGGACCGCCGTCACCGTCCCAGTCCTAACCACCAAGTGACGTACGTTGCGAAAGACCATACAATACACTCTCGTACGTAACAAAGTAAATTCGAGAAATATTATTATGGTTTTCGGTGCCAAATGGTTGGCACACCTGTCACCTTCCCGTAAAAGCGTGAACCCCATTCCTCCTCATTCTTGTAACCAAAGATTCAAGACCCACACGTTACAGGTAAAGAAGTATACCTACCGAGGGGGAATATGGTAGGCCAAGAGCCCTGGTATTAGCGTTAGTGATATTACCCCACAATACCCGAGGGCCTGAGGGTAGTAAACAGTAGCAGTTCGGATGGTTGGAGCTGTGCTTCTTCATTTAGTCCCTCCATTCTTTTCTTTTCTTTCGTTTTCTTCTCCCTTACATTACATCCATCCTGATAAAAATCGAAGCCTTTATCACTTTTTCTCCGCTAGGAGGGGAGATAAAAAAAACCTTATAGCGCTCGCCTGCTTTCTCGCGCTCTACGAAAGATAATTTTTTCGCCATCTTAACTACGAAAGAGTGCGTACTGCATCACAGAAAGAAATCACTAGTCTTACTTGTCGTTGTTTTTAAGGTCTCAAGTGTTTTGGTTTATTATTTCCAATAATGAACCTTTGGAATCGAGCATGAAAAAAAAATTAACCTCCCCTCAAAATTTAATGGTTTCCGTTTCAAGTATGTAGAATCCAAAAATGGAAAAAAAAATCCGTCCGTACGCCGTACTTCGCTCTTCCCTTAGTTACCATGAACCAGAATTGATGAAATTTGGTTTGCAGGTCCCGTTTGGGGTCTAGTTGGTCCGCGAAGCTCGGCGTTACTGTCAGTCATCTCTAAGGGGTGAAAAATAGGCGTTGGAATCTCCAGGACGCCGTTACCTCGAATTTTTTTACGGTTCTAGATAGTTCTTGAACTTGGGAGTTTTTTGAGACCGCCCGGGTACGTCCAGCCGTTCCATCACAGTAGGACCCCGAATTGTATACATTCAGCCCACATATCATTGCTAGGGAGCACCTGATTATAATCGCGGATGGCTGTATGAAGTCGAGTTGGTTGTTCTGTGATATTATTCCATTTGAAAAATTATTACTGTTTAGGATTTTGTTGATAGGTACGTTTGCAACTTGAACAAACGTTGAAGTATTATTGGGGGAAATTATTACAAAACGGTTGCTATACTATCTACGCTAGAGGGAACTCGAGGGCACTGACCACAGAAAACAGTGATCTACGCAGAAGGGGCATCTGCGTTGTGTAATAATATGCAGCGTTTTTATATTTAGAAGAATTTAAGCACTTAATAATAGAATAGAATAGAAGAATTTAATAATATGCAGCATTTAAGCAGGGAATTCCAGAAGTCTTTAAAGATGAGAAACGGTTTTGCATCAACTGTTGACACTGAATAGTTTTATTTGAGGTTGTTGTTCTCAGAAAATATAAACCTTGCGGCTTTGAATCACCTGCGAAGACGGTCCAAACTGGATGGTATGTGATGTGAGCCTAGTGGAATACTGTTTTCAGTACATATTGATATCGAACTCTAACGAAGATATATAATAATATTGAATCTAACCAAATAGGTACAACTTGGAAAAAACTGCAAATTATTACACAAAGGAATTATTTACCTGTATATATGCCCCATCTACTCTGTGGTACTCTGTGGTAAATAACTACCCTCGTGCTCCCCCCGGGGAAGCCCTAAATCGAGTACTGGAGCGGACCGGGCTATTACAGTTTCATAAACACGCCGTGGATTCAAGAGTTATATCATTAATATAATAATTTCTGTTATTCGTGAGGCATAACGTTTGTTAACGTTGAAAAAGCACCAACAACCAAATCCAAAATAATCACCATTCTTCAGATTCAATAATATCACGGACCAACCTACTCGATTTCACACAGCCATCCGTGATTATAATCAGCTGTTCCCTAGCAATGATATCTGGGTTGGGTGTGGACCCTACCATTCACGATCATTTTGGAGCTTTTCGGTGCAGACTTCAGGGCCTTACTGTGAACGAAAAATGCTCTCCGGGTGATTAATGCTCTTCGGGTGGTATAAACAAATCCACAAGCTCAAGATCGGTTTAAAAGCGCTGCAATTTATTACACAAAGTTTTATCATTTAGCTGTATAGTTGCCCCGTCTGCGGAGATCACGGTTTTCTGTGGTCAGTACCTACCCTGCCACCCCTCCCCCCCCCCCCGCCACCCCCCCAAAGAAACCCCTAAATCGAAGTCTGGATCCGGCCCGGGAATTACAGTATCATAAAACTGCGAGGGATTCAATAAAACAGTAATTAATTAGTTGCAGTGTTATTCATGAAGCTCAAGGTAAATAATAAACGTTGGGTAATAATTTACCTGCATAGATGCCCCTTATGCGTAGACCACTGTTTTCTGGACCCGAAAAATGGGACTTACAAACCAAATTTCAATAACTTTGGCTCACGGTAACTAAGGAAAAAAACCACAGTCATGCAGCATGGCTATAAGAGCGAATTTTCGAAGAAATAACCACGTTCCTTAATCTTCAAAGTGCTCCAGTTTGAGAACGGAATGAGATATCGCAATTCTGATTTCACCATCGTGTTCAGCGTACAAAAACCTTTAAAATGAGGGGTCACTTGTTAGAAAATAACATTTTGGGGATTTTTGGGTAATTTTTGCGCACTTTAAATGCTCTAATTTGAGAACGGATCAAGATATCTAAAATCCGATTCCACCATCGTGTTCAGCGTGCAAAAACCTTTAAAATGAGGGGTCACTTGTTGGAAAATAACATTTTGGGGATTTTTGGGTAATTTTTGCGCACTTTAAATGCGCCAAAACCCTCCTTAGAGTAGGCCAATTTCGCCCATCTTCGAACTTAGCCTTTCGATTGCCAAGATAGATTTTTTGTGCAAATTTGAGCTGTTTATCTCAATTCTATCGAGAGTTATCGTCTGGAGTGACACATATATATATAAATATATATATACATATAAAAAAGTGTTAAATTTCAGGAATCGTTTTAGAACGGTCTGAAACGGATTTCTATGAAGAAAATTTCCAAAAATTTATATTATTTAAATTTCGAAGCCATTGCAATAGCTTCATTTTCTTTGAAAATTCGCTAAAACGCTGCAAATCCCTGCACAACGGTTTATTATTTTGTACAGAATACCCTTCTTTTACAGAGCACAGCTCTCTCCATAGATAATCCGTCTATATAATATAATATGTACTACTCTATACATATTATGTGAATCGCAGACCCTCCGTAGGTTAGTACCTAACCCCGTACTCGTTACTAGGTACCTACCTAAATTGCGAGTTAAATGTTGCTTAAATAATTCTGTCGATGACAAACAGTAACTAAAATGGCAAAAAGAAATGCAAATAATGAAGTTCTGAAGTGAAATTGTTGATGTGGAGTGATAAAAGTTGCAAACGTACCTACCAACAAACCACCCACCTTTATACCCTTCTACGTAGATGGTATAATGAACCGTTGTGTAATAATTTACCATTGTGTAATAATTTACCCATCAATAATACTTCAATGTTTGGTCAAGTTTCACTACCTACTAACAAACTCCAAGAGCCATAATTTTTCAAATGAAATAATATCGCCAACCAACTCGACTTCATACTATGTGAATATAATCAGGTGATCCCTAGCAATGATTTTATCTCGGGCCAATTCCTGATTGTTAGCGCGTCCCTGGTGATGATAATTGGGCTAAATGTATACAATTTCATTCACCCTGCTGTTGAAAAAGCCTGTCGGTGCAAACTTCTGGGCCTTGCTATGAAAACGAATGGCTGGCTGGACGTACAATGTTCGAGAGCTATTTAAAACCGTTAAAAAAATTTCGAGAAAACGGCTTCCTGGAGATTTTAACCCCTATTTTCCACCCCTTACTGTGATATTTTGACTTACTGTGACTGACATCAACGCCGAGCTTCGAGGACCAACTAGACCCCAAATGGGACTTATAAACCGAATTTCGTCAATTTTGGCTCATGGTAACTAAGAAAAGTGCTCCGTACGGCGGACGGAAAGAAATTTTTCAATTGCATTTTCGGATTCTACATACCTTGAAACGTAAACCATCAAATTTTGTGTTGAAAGGGTGGGGCTTTTTATGCTCGATTCCGATGGTTGTTTATTGAAAATAAGAAACCAAAATGGAGGCACTTGTTAGGTAGGTATGTCATAAATCAAGAAAGTATGCACTTAAGATATGTGACTGAGCAGAAAGGCGTAGAATACTGTTTGCAGTAAATCACCGTGGTATGGAGAAAGATGGCGCAGCGGAATATGACAACTCAACAAACAGCTAATACACAAGCTTATAACCCACAATGACTGATGTACGTAATAAAAATTATCACCTATTCAGAATTCTCCCATTAGAACTACTATCAAGTTGTGATTTTACTGATACCACAGCGCAACAGGGAAGGAGAAGAGAAAATTTATGGGAGCCATTCAAGGCATACCTCTGAATTCCAGTTTCCAAGGAAGCAAGAACTGCGGGAGATGCCTCCGAAGGCTAACCAATAGGTTAGGTACCAACCTATTCGCACTGCACATAAACTGTTTTAGGAGAAGACTGCGCGCTCTGTAAAATATCACGTCTAGAATCCGCCATCCGGAGCACCTTGTTGGATAAGTCGTCCTTAAATTGGTCCGTCGAGGAGCAACTGACCTACCTTGAAAGTGTAGGTAACCATCTGGTATGAACTTTACATTATGAAAGCGGTGTAAATATAGGACGGGAAGATCCAAGTGTTCCATCTTCCCCATCGGCTAGGTATAAAATGTCGCTGCACATACCCACTTCAGAGCTGGTTTTGTAGCAGTACCGATCAAATGGACTAACGATCTGTATTCTCACTAAATAAGTGAGTGAATCGTGAAACAATGAGTGAATTCAAATACAAAGCACGTTGGAATCGATGGTAAGCTCAATAAATTTAGATGATCATGCATTTAAACATAATCTATGTGGTCCATGCAGGCAGGTAACGACGGTCGTGATCCAAATTTTGGATTTTGGAGCCAACTTGATGAACGACAGGTCCAAAACGCTGCGGTTTATTATTTACCTGTATAGAGTCCCCTTCTGAGTATCACTGTTTTGGTTTATTATTCTGTGAATAATACACCTATGTATTCGCTCAGCAAAAAATTTTTATAACACCCCCTCAAACTTTTTTCTTTTCCGTTTCAAGGTGCGTAGATTCCAAAAATGCAATGTCCGTCCGCCGTCCACCGTACGCCGTACGCCGTCCACCGTACGCCGTACGCCGTCCGCCGTCCGCCGTATCACGTGTACAGGCTTCATTTTCGGTCTAAAAAAGTCGTTCTTTCGCACACATGCTCCATTTGGGCCCTAGTTGTGTCCCGAAACTTTTCAGCCCGATCGGAATACACCCAGGGGTGTTATGAGTGAAAATGTGTGTAAAAATAGGTACTTTTGCGTTTTAGCAACATGTTGGTAACATGAGCTTTTGATGTATCGATTTCCATCTTTTTTTGGACGAGAAGACCGAATATGAAGTCGATTTTGACCAAGGAGTGGAAAATTGAGGTTGTACCAGATGTTCAGCTCCCAAAATCGATTTTTTATGAGTCAAAAACCTGCGAAATCGTCTGAAATCACCATCAATTTGTAGAATAACATTAGGAAAAGTGTCAACACGTGGATCAAGACAATTAAATGGCACTACCAATGATCAACGATAATAAAAAAATAAAATAAAAACGCTGCAAAGTCCTTGTCACATGGGTTTATTATTCTATTGGACATACCTACAGAGAGGTTGGCTGTTCATTAATTGTTTCTTTCATGCGTAATAATCGAAATAGCTACTTCTGATGGTTTCCATTAATTTTGGCCCCCAAAACACAAATTAGGTAGGCTCTTTTTTTTCTTTTTTTTTTTAAACTATCTTTGATCATTGGTAGTGCCATTTAATCGTCCTGAACCACGTCTTGACACTTTTTCCAGTGTTATTATACAAACTGATGGTGATTTCAGACGATTTCCCAGGTTTTTCACTCATAAAAAATCAATTCTGGGAGCTGAACATTTGGTAGAACTCAATTTTCCACTCTTTGGTCAAAATCGACTTCATATTCGGTCTTCTCGTCCCCAAAAACATAGAAAACGATATCTCAGAAGCTCATGTTACCAATATGTTGCTAAAATGTAAAAAGTACCTATTTTTACACACATTTTCACTCATAACACCCCTGGGTATATTCCGATCGGGCTGAAAAGTTTCGGGACACAACTAGGGCCCAAATGGAGCATGTGTGCGAAAGAACGATTTTTTTAGACCGAAAATGAAGCCTGTACACGTGATACGGCGGACGGCGGACGGACATTGCATTTTTGGAATCTATGCACCTTGAAACGTAAAAGAAAAAAGTTTGAGGGGGTGTTATGAAAATTTTTTGCTGAGCGAATACATAGGTGTATTATTCACAGAATAATAAACCAAAAACGCTGCAAAGTCCTTGTCACATGGGTTTATTATTCTACTGGACATGCCTACAGAAATATTGGCTGTTCATTTATTGTTTATTTCAGGTGAAATAATTTAAATAGCTATTTCTGATAGTTTCCACCATTTTTGGCCTCTAAAACACGAATTAGGTACGCTCCTTTTTTTTTCAATTTATCTTTGATAATTGCTTGTGCCATTTAATCGTCTTGATCCACGTGTTGATACTTTTTTTAGTGTTATTCTGCAAATTGATGGTGATTTCAGACGATTTCCCTGGTTTTTGACTCATAAAAAATCAATTTTGGGAGCTGAACATCTGGTACAACCTCGATTTTCCACTCTTTGGTCAAAATCGACTTCATATTCGGTCTTCTCGTCCCCAAAAACATGAAAAACGATACCTCAAAAGCTCATTTTACTAACATGTTGCTAAAACGCAAAAAGTACCTATTTTTGTACACATTTTCACTCATAACACCCCTGGGTATATTCCGATCGGGCTGAAAAGTTTCGGGACACAACTAGGACCCAAATGGAGCATGTGTGCGAAAGAACGAATTTTTTAGGCCAAAAATGAAGCCTGTACACGTGATACGGCGGACGGCGGACGGCGTACGGCGGACGGCGTACGGCGGACGGCGTACGGCGGACGGCGTACGGCGGACGGACATTGCATTTTTTGAATCTACTTACCTTGAAACGGAAAAGAAAAAATTTTGAGGGGGTGTTATAAAAATTTTTTGCTGAGCGAATACATAGGTGTATTATTCACAGAATAATAAACCAAAAAGGAGCGTACCACCATTGGTGGAAACCATCAGAAATAGCTATTTCAATTATTTCACATGAAACAAACGATAAATGTACAGCCAACATTTCTGTAGGTATGTCCAATAGAATAATAAACCCATGTGACAAGGACTTTGCAGCGTTTTTGGATTCTACATACCTCGAAACAGAAACCATCAAATTTTGAGGGGGTGGGTTAGTTTTTTAGCATGGAACATGCTTTAGACATGACCTAACTGCCCAAAAACTTTACAAATATGTGTCACGAAAATAGCGCGGTGTCTAATGCAATGAATAGGTATGTACATAAAAACCTGCATTTATTTACGAACTAAATCACTCGCGAATAAATCGTGGAAACCCATTTCAAAGAAAAACGGAGTTATTGAAAAAACAGTATATTTCCACTAATACACGAAAAACGCAAAAAACACTGTTATACCGGTTTCGGTGATCAAAACATCGTCAGCAACAATAACTTGTGTGTTACTGACGATGGTTTGATCACCGAAACCGGTATACCTACCAGTGTTTTTTGCGTTTTTCGTGTATTAGTGGAAATGAATATTTTTTCAATAACTCCGTTTTTCTCTGCATTTATTTACTAAGCAAGCGGTGATTAGACCGACGCGAACAAATGCCAACTGTGTCCTCCAGATAGCACAGGCACATCGTGATTTCTACACTAGACAATTTCCGTGGCTAGCTCCAGCCCTAATTGAACGGTTACCGCTCCTAACCAAGACTTCTTCATCAACAGGAAAATTTAAAAACTAGTTCTAGAATATTTTGAGCTTAAAAATAACGAAAGTATTGTTATAAACAAGTGTAAATTAGGCGTATTTACTAACATGTTTATTATTATGTTTATTAAATGTTACTATAATTATATTTTGTATTGAATAATATTGAATAAATTAAAAATTAGGTGTATTTACTAACTACTTAGGAATAACCTGTAAATACTGTTAGTTCTTGATCAATGTAACTCATTCTCCGCACACTTCCGTGTGCTTTGTCAATGAAACATACAACTGCTCAGACATACATACATCATACGCAGTAATAAATAGCGGTGGAAAAGACGAGCCTGGACGGGTCATTGACCTTAGGCTCATACACCAACATAAGTTTAGAACTTGCATTATGTATAAAGACTCCAAAAACCATAGACCACAGACCCCCAAACCATAGAGCGTAGACTCTAAAAATCATTAAACCTATTTGTTATATAAAGTACTAGCGGATTACCCGGGCGTTGCCCCGGTCGGGGTGCGTAAATAACTGGACGTAAAGTTCCCCCTCCCCCGCACCAATACCGACTGTGTACTCGTGGTGGGTTGTGTTGATGCAAGTTTAAAAACCACAGTCATGCAGCATGGCTATAAGAGCGAATTTTCGAAGAAATAACTGATTTTATGTAAAATAACCACGTTCCTTCATCTTCAAAGTGCTCCAGTTTGAGAACGGAATGAGATATCGCAATTCTGATTTCACCATCGTGTTCAGCGTACAAAAACCTTTAAAATGAGTGTCACTTGTCAGACTGTTTCATTTTGGGAATTTATGGGTAATTTTCCCCCCTAAAACTCCCCAAAACTCCCCCTTAGAGTGACCCGATTCTGCCCATCTACGAACATTTTCTTCGTTGTTCAACAGATTCAGAAGAGCGTGTTTCAGTAGTTCGTACTCGCATAGCCTCCAACCTCATTTCTCGTTGTTCATCAGGTTCTGATTGTAGTGATGCTGCCCTCTTTCGTGCTTTGGATGTAGATCTACCAATCGCTGTTTTTTTGGGAGGCATGATTGACGACGAAGCTGGTAAATGAAGAAAAAGAAAAATCAAAAATAGGAAAATATGAAAATTGAAGCAGAAAATATGAACACTGAAGCAGAAAATATGAACACTGAAGCAGAAAATATGAACACTGAAGCAGAAAATATGAACGTTAGGAGCGGCAAGTAGAAATATCAATAATAGAAGGAATACGACAAACACGAAGAATGAATTTATCCAAGATGAAAAGTAGGTAAGTAGTTCACAACCACGAAGAAGGAAAAAATACACAGTAGAACATCTGATTTAAATCGTGTTGTCCTAAAATGGAGTGAACTTTCCTTGTGAAAACAACTTTGAAAAAAGATTTGACGCCGTGTTGATAGGTACCAATAAATAACTCGGCGAGTTGCTGCGAACATTGTAAATATGTAAATAACTCGGCAAGTTGTGGTCCTAGAAAAATCGTTCGCCACTTTTCGGAAAGAGGGGAATTTGCCCTAGCCGAGGACACCACTCACGACCCGATATGAAAAACTCGACGAAACTGCTTTTCCCATTTTTCTTGACAACGACATTCTCGACAACAACTTTTCAAGATGGGGGTTGCTAGGAATAGCCTGAAAACCGTTGAAGGAAGTCTCCACCGAGAATGCAACCTAGTCAGAAACCATCCCCGGTGTTCCCAAAACATATTCCCAAAGTTTCATCCCGATCGGTCGAGTAGTTTAGGAGTCTATAGGGAACATACATACAGACAGACATTCATTTTTATATATAGAGATTTTTTGTTGAATAAAAAAATTGAAATTGAATTGTTTTCCAATGCTTTTCACGCACAACCAATCGTTGTTAGGGAGTATATAACTTCCAAATTTTTCCACCTCACAAAAATGGTTCACCACCCGTTGGAAAGCTCTGAATTTATTACACATCACACCACATCTCATGCTGCCAATTTCCCTCTCCTTAACCCTCCTGAGAAGTGCCTACTGGTTAAGCGATTGGTTATATACGTACACAAACTGCGCTGTTAGGAGTTTCAGTTTCATAGATGAGTTGTTGGTGTAGGTGCTGACGTCGTCCGAGTCCGTTTTGACGGTATCTACACCAGTCACATGGTAGTATACAAGTATACCGTCTACTGTTATACGAGCCGTCAGGCTGAAGCATGTTCCATGTTTTATAATTTTAGCTGCTAGGCTACAAGTAGATAGCAACCGGGGGTCCAGGGGGCAGTTTTGGTTTATTATTCTGTGAATAATACACTTATGTATTCGCTCAGCAAAAAATTTTCATAACACCCCCTCAAAATTTGTTCTTTTCCGTTTCAAGGTGCGTAGAGTCCAAAATTGCAATGTCCGTCCGCCGTCCGCCGTATCACGTGTACAGGCTTCATTCTCGGTCTAAAAAAATCGTTCTTTCGCACACATGCTCCATTTGGGCCCTAGTTGTGTCCCGAAACTTTTCAGCTCGATCGGAATATACCCAGGGGTGTTATGAGTGAAAATGTGTGTAAAAATAGGTACTTTTTGCGTTTTAGCGACATGTTGGAAAAATGAGCTTCTAAGATATCTTTTTCCATGTTTTTGGGGACGAGAAGACCGAATATGAAGTCGATTTTGACCAAAAGAATAGAAAATTGAGGTTCTAACAGATGTTCAGCTCCCAAATTTGATTTTTTATGAGTCAAAAACCTGGAAAATCGTCTGAAATCACCATCAGTTTGTATAATAACACTGACAAAATTGTCATCACGTGGATCAAGACGATTGAATGGCACTACCAATGATCGAAGATAGTTAAAAAAAAAAAAACAAAAAAAAAAAACGCGTAGGTAGGTACCTAATCTGTGTTTTAGGGGCCAAAATTAATGGAAACCATCAGAAATAGCTATTTCGATTATTACGCATGAAAAAAACAATAAATGAACAGCCAACATCTCTGTAGGTATGTCCAATAGAATAATAAACCCATGTGACACGGACTCTGCAGCGTTTTTGGAATCTACGCACCTTGAAACGTAAAAGAAAAAATTTTGAGGGGGTGTTATAAAAATGTTTTGCTGAGCGAATACATTGGTGTATTATTCACAGAATAATAAACCAAAACGCTGCAAAGTCCTTGTCACATAGGTTTATTATTCTACTGGACATACCTACAGAAATGTTGGCTGTTTATTTATTGTTTATTTCATGTAAAATTGTTAAAATAGCCATTTCTGGTGGTTTCCACCAATTTTGGCCCTCATAACTTGAATTAGGCACGCTCCTTTTTTTTCAAATGATCTTTGATCATTGGTAGTGCCATTTAATCGTCTTGATCCACGTGTTGATACTACTTCCAGTGTTATTATACAAATTGATGGTGATTTCAGACGATTTCCCAGGTTTTTGACTCATAAAAAATCAATTTTGGATGCTGAACATTTGGTAGAACCTCGATTTTCTATACATTTCGGTCAAAATCGACTTCATATTCGGTCTTCTCGTCTCCAAAAACATGGAAAACGATTCCTGAAAAGCTCATTTTACTAACATGTTACTAAAACACAGAAAAAACCTATTTTTGTGCACATTTTCACTCATAACACCCCTGGGTATGTTCCGATCGGGCTGAAAAGTTTCGGGACACAACTAGGGCCCAAATGGAGCATGTGTGCGAAAGAACGACTTTTTTAGACGGAAAATGAAGCCTGTACACGTGATACGGCGGACGGACATTGCATTTTTGGAATCTACGCACCTTGAAACGGAAAAGAAAAAATTTTGGGGTGTGTTATAAACATTTTTCGCTGAGCGAATACATAGGTGTATTATTCACAGAATAATAAACCAATAGGGGGTGGTTTCCGTAAATAACAACGGATGCGCCCCCGTAGATTGGCACTAAACGATAGTTCACGGATGCACTTTTTCACGGAATCACCCCCAGAAGTGGTGCATCCGTAAATATTGTGCGGTCACGGATGCACTGTATAAAGTTATCCGTAACCTCTATATGTTGTAGGATCGTCAGCGGAAACACCCGTGGTGTACTATTTAAGGAAAATCAACAGGTGGTTATCTTCACGAGAGCACCCCGAAAATCCCCTTATAAGTGTAGTGATTTCCGTTGTTAATCCTTCAACGTTCCGTCGGGCGCCCGTGGATTGTACTGTGACTTTGTACGGATTGTCATAGCCCCACCCTTGACTATCCCGTAACACTCCTTCGCCTTCCCCGTAGCCCATCCATGATTTTCACGTGAATATCCGTGGACCCTCCCTAGATTTTCTCTAGCCCACCTTGGCTGTCTGTGAACTTCCTTCACACCTTCAGTGACTTAGCGTTGATTCTTCTGTAGAAACGTTCCATTGATTGTCCTTGAAGTTTCGGTAACCCATTCTTGATTCCCCCGTAACCATCCGAGGACTCTGTAGCACACCCTTCACTATCCTTAATGCTTCCGTGCTCTTCCTTCAATGATCTGTGATTATTCCGTAACATATTTGACTGATGGTCGAGGGAATCGTGGAGGATGGTTAACGGACAGGCTAAGGAAGCACAACCCTCCATTCCCTTTCCGTTGAGGATCCCCCCCCCCCCGTATAGAAACATACGTGCCCTTTATGAACGAGCAACGGAGAGACGTGTTCTGCATTCCCCCCCTCCATCAACCGGTTAACGGAGACGTCGAGGCAGTGCACGTCCCTCCGTCATCCTCCGTCGTCAACGGTCCGTAACCATCTAGCGAGGACCCTTTATGGACGAGCTACTGAGGATGACTGTGAGACGTCCACTGCCTCAACGGCTCCACTAACCGATCTAAGGAGCGGTAAAGGACGTACACGTCTCTCCGTCGCTCGTCCTACACCTACCGAGTAGCTCGGCCGAGTGCTCCACCGACTACTCGGCCCAGCTACTTCGATGGGGCAAGTAGGTGATTACATTTCTGCTGGGCTGAGAGGAGACAGTTGCGTCGTGTAGAGTTCCGCGTCCACATGGCAAAGCTAAGTAAAAACGCTGCAAAGTCCTTGTCACATGGGTTTATTATTCTATTGTAGTTCTAGAGATTTTTGTTGGCTGTTAAATGTATTGTTTCTTTCATGTAAAATAATTGAAATAGCTATTTCTGGTGGTTTCCACCAATTTCGGCCTCCAAAACTTAAGGTAGTACGCTCCTTTTTTTTCAAATTATCCTTGATCATTGGTAGTGCCATTTAATCGTCTTGATCCACGTGTTGACACTTTTTCTAGTCTTATTCTACAAATTGATGGTGATTTCAGACAATTTCCCAGGTTTTTGACTCATAAAAAATCAATTTTGGTAGCTGAACATCTGGTACAACCTCATTTTCCACTCCATGGTCAAAATCGACATCATATTCGGTCTTCCCGTCCCAAAAAACATGGAAAACGCTAGGTACCTTAAAAGCTCATTTTATTAATATGTTACTAAAACACAAAAAGTACCTATTTTTATACACATTTTCACTTATAACACCCCTGGGTATATTCCGATCGGGCTGAAAAGTTTCGGGACACAACTAGGGCCCAAATGGAGCATGTGTGCGAAAGAACGAATTTTTTAGACCGAAAATGAAGCCTGTACACGTGATACAACGTACGGCGGACGGACATTGCATTTTGGTTTATTATTCTGTGAATAATACACCCATGTATTCGCTCAGCAAAAAATTTTTATAACACCCCCTCAAAATTTTTTCTTTTACGTTTCAAGGTGCGTAGATTCCAAAAATGCAACGTTGTTCCGCGGTACGCCGTCCGCCGTATCACGTGTACAGGCTTCATTTTCGGTCTAAAAAAGTCGTTCTTTCGCACACATGCTCCATTTGGGCCCTAGTTGTGTCCTGAAACTTTTCAGCCCGATCGGAATATACCCAGGGATGTTATGAGTGAAAATGTGTGTAAAAATAGGTACTTTTTGCGTTTTAGCAACATGTTGGTAACATGAGCTTCTTAGATATCGTTTTCCATGTTTTGGGGGACGAGAAGACCGAATATGAAGTCGATTTTGACCAAGGAGTGGAAAATTGAGGTTCTATCCGATGTTCAGCTCACAAAATTGATTTTTTTATGAGTCAAAAACCTGGAAAATCGTCTGAAATCACCATCAATTTGTAGAGTAACACTAGAAAAAGTGACAACACATGGATCAAGACGATTAAATGGCACAACCAATAATCAATTGTAATTTGCAAAAAAAAGGAGCGTACCTAATTCAAGTTTTGGGGGCCAAAATTGGTGGAAACCATCAGAAATAGCTATTTCAATCATTCCGCATGAAAGAAACAATAAATTTAACAGCCAACAAGAATCTCTAGAACTCCAATAGAATAATAAACCCATGTGACAAGGACTTTGCAGCGTTTTTCTTTTCCGTTTCAAGGTGCGTAGAGTCCAAAATTGCTATGTCCGCCCGCCGTCCGCCGTATCACGTGTACCGGCTTCATTTTAGGTCTAACAAATTCGTTCTTTCGCACACATGCTCCATTTGGGCCCTAGTTGTGTCCCGAAACTTTGCAGCCCGATCGGAATATACCCAGGGGTGTTATGAGTGCAAATATGTGTAAAAATAGGTAGTTTTTGTGTTTTAGTAACATGTTAGTAAAATGAGATTCTGAGATATCTTTTTCCATGTTTTTGGGGACGGGAAGACCGAATATGAAGTCGATTTTGACCAAAGAGTGGAAAATTGAGTTCTACCAAATGTTCAGCTCCCAAAATTGATTTTTTATGAGTGAAAAACCTGGGAAATCGTCTGAAATCACCATCATTTTGTACAATAACAAAGGAAAAAGTGTCAACACGTGAATCAAGACGACTAAATGGCACTACCAATGATCAAAATACTTAAAAAAAAAAAAGAGCCTACCTAATTTGTGTTTTGAGGGCCAAAAAAGGTGGAAACCATCAGAAATAGCTATTGCAATTATTTCACGTGAAATAAACAATAAATTAACAGCCAACATTTCTGTAGGTATGTCCAGTAGAATAATAAACCCATGTGACAAGGACTATGCAGCGTTTTTCAAGCTCGATTCCAATTACGTATTCAAAACGATAAACCTAAAACGACAACTGATTTGAATTCTCTGCAAGCTTTCAAGTTTGCCAATATTATATTGGCCAGAATGTTCGGGCCGGACGAATTATAAAATTCGGTACAAGTATGTTATAGCCCCGCCAATATCGATTGTATCGATTATCTCAAATACATCGATCCTTGTGGTATCGATGACGGCTCAATATGGCGTCCCGATGCCTACATCCAGGGTGCCGATATCAACTTTCAAAATGAATACGGGAAGACCATTGTAAGGACACCAAATAATAAGAGTGACTATAACATACTTGTACCATCTATTCAGAAGTCCCAAACAACCTGCTCATTCACGGGATAGTTTCTGGGATTGTTTATCTTTTTTGAGATGCGAGCGCTAGCGAGCATCCAGATCGCTTGACAATGCGAGCGGCGGAATGGGAACTAAACTTCTACACCCACCGTCTTGTCTGATACACGTCATCGATACCACAAGGATCGATGTATTTGAGATAATCGATACAATCGATATTGGCGGGGCTATAACATACTTGTACCTAAAATTCTAATTTTGGGCACAGCAATTTCAGGTTAGCAGCGGCTGTTGAGCTGACACAGTTGATAATGTAAACTGCGGAAGGTTGGGACAAGTACGACAAAAGCAATATATAAGGTTCAATACGTGAGAAGAAAGCGAGGTTGGGTAGGGTCCAGAAGGGTGGAAATAGGCTGGCATTACCAGAGCTCCTGGGCCGTCGAAGCCAGCAGAGCAACTACAAGCTGCGAAGATCCTCTCAACCGCCGCAGTGTCAATTCCGAATGAAGTTTAGATTACTCCGCCTAGCGGTTGGGTTTCTCACCAGTTCCATTAGCATCATTCAAGAGTTGACAAGCTGATAAGGGCTGTTCACACGGCTAATCGAACGGAACTCGCGGGATTGGTTTCGCCCATTAAAGCCTTGGAAGCGGCACAGCTACTGTCGTTAGCCCGGAAATCGAGCGGCTTGCGGATCGACGGTGGTGTCGTCCAGCCGACAAACGTATGGATAGCGATTAAAAACGCTGTAAATTGATCCAGCTGCAAATTGATCCACAAAAGTACGATTATTTCTGGATGACACCCAGTTCATCATCCTACCCGTAATATCAAAAAGTATTGACAATTGTTATAATTATCATCGACAATAATTAAGTAGGCCTACCTACAACAAATAGGTAGGTACCGAACTACTGCCGCAGCTTGCCGCACAAAAAATAGCATGAAACTGGAAAGACGCCATCACCCCAGGATGTTTTGAGAGGAAATTGAGAGGGATAATTATGAAGAAAACCACTGTCGAAAAAAAGCGCTGTTCTTTTACAGTAAATTGCAGTCTCCTACGAACCACGGCTCCAGTTTGGATTACTCCAAACATCCCTGAAAACGTTCGTAAGACAGGAAAAAACGCTGCAAAGTCCTTGTCACATGGGTTTATTATTCTACTGGACATACGTACAGAAATGTTGGCTGTTAAATTTATTGTTTCTTTCATGTGCAATTATTGAAATGGCTATTTTTGATGGTTTCCACCAATTTTGGCCCCCAAAATCACGAATTAGGCTCGGTTTTTCTTTTTTACAGATTATTTTTGATCATTGATAGCGCGATTTAATTACCTTGATTCACCTGTTGATACTGCTTCTAGTGTTATTATAAGAATGTATGGTGATTTCAGACGATTTCCCATGGTTTTGACTAATAAAAAACGCTGCAAAGTCCTTGTCACATGGGTTTATTATTCTACTGGACATACCTTCAGAGATTTTGGCTGTTCATTTATTGTTCCTTTCATGTGAAATAATTGAAATAGCTATTTCTGATGGTTTCCACAACTTTTGGCCCTTAAAACACGAATTAGGTACGCTCTTTTTTTCTTTTTTTTTCAAATTATCTTTGATCATTGGTAGTGCCATTTAGCCGTCTTGATCCACATGTTGACACTTCTTCTTGTTTTATTATACAAACTGATGGTGATTTCAGGCGATTTCCCAGGTTTTTGACTCATAAAAAGTCGATTTTGGGAGCTGAACATTTGGTAGAACCTCAATTTTCCACTCTTTCGTCAAAATCGACTTCATATTCGGTCTTCTCGCCCCATAAACATTGAAAACGATACTTCAAAAGCTCATGTTACTAAAACAGAAAAAGTGCCAATTTGTATACACATTTTCACTCATAACATCCCTGGGTATATTCCGATCGGTCTGCAAAGTTTCGGGACACAACTACGGGCCAAATGGAGCTTGTGTGCGAAAGAACGAATTTTCATTTATTATTCTGTGAATAATACACCTATGTATTCGCTCAGCAAAACATTTTTATAATGCCCCTCAAAATTTTTTCTTTTACGTTTCAAGGTGCGTAGATTCCAAAAATTTAATGTCCGTCCGTCGTCCGCCGTCCGCCGTATCACGTGTACTGGCTTCATTTTCGGTCTAAAAAATTCGTTTTTTGCACACATGCTCCATTTGGGCCCTAGTTGTGTCCTGAAACTTTGCAGCCCGATCGGAATATACACAGGGGTGTTATGAGTGAAAATGTATATACAAAATGGTACTTTTTGTGTTTTAGTAACATGAGCTTTTGAGGTAATGTTTTCCATGTTTTTGGGACGAGAAGACCGAATATTAAGTCGATTTCGACCAAAGAGAGGAAGATTGAGGTTCTAACGAAGTTTCAGCCTTAAATTTACGTTAAATTTTGATCTAAAACCGTCGTTTTTCCGCACACAGTTCGGGTCCCCATTTGGGTCCTAGTTGTGCTCCGAACACGGCAGCCCGATCGGCATACACCCAGGGGTGTTATGGGAGAAAAACGCTGCAAAGTCCTTGTCACATGGGTTTATTATTCTATTGGACACACCTACAGAAAGGTTGGCTGTTCATTAATTGTTTCGTTCATGCGTAATAATCGAAATAGCTACTTCTGATGGCTTCCATTAATTTTGGCCCCCAAAACACAAATTAGGTACGCTCTTTTTTTTCTTTTAGCGAATTTTCAAAGAAAATGAAGCTATTGCAATGGCTTCGAAATTTAAATAATATAAATTTTTGGAAATTTTCTTCATAGAAATCCGTTTCAGACCATTCTAAAACGATTCCTGAAATTTAACACTTTTTTATATGTATATATATATATATATATTTATATATATATTTATTTATATATGTGTCACTCCAGACGATAACTCTCGATAGAATTGAGATAAACAGCTCAAATTTGCACAAAAAATCTATCTTAGCAATCGAAAGGCTAAGTTCGAAGATGGGCGAAATTGGCCTACTCTAAGGAGGGTTTTGGCGCATTTAAAGTGCGCAAAAATTACCCAAAAATCCCCAAAATGTTATTTTCCAACAAGTGACCCCTCATTTTAAAGGTTTTTGCACGCTGAACACGATGGTGGAATCGGATTTTAGATATCTTGATCCGTTCTCAAATTAGAGCATTTAAAGTGCGCAAAAATTACCTAAAAATCCCCAAAATGTTATTTTCTAACAAGTGACCCCTCATTTTAAAGGTTTTTGCACGCTGAACACGATGGTGGAATCGGATTTTAGATATCTTGATCCGTTCTCAAATTAGAGCATTTAAAGTGCGCAAAAATTACCCAAAAATCCCCAAAATGTTATTTTCCAACAAGTGACCCCTCATTTTAAAGGTTTTTGCACGCTGAACACGATGGTGGAATCGGATTTTAGATATCTTGATCCGTTCTCAAATTAGAGCATTTAAAGTGCGCAAAAATTACCCAAAACTAGGATAATCTTTAAACTCTTACCCCCACCCCCTTAGAGTGGTCAGATTGAAAAATGTGAGAAGTATTAATTGAAGACGAGAGTTCGAAGCAAAAAAGGGGGAGGCAAACGATTAGTACAACTCCTTGAATTTACCCACAGCGATCAAATAAATAAGCACTTAGTACAATTACGTAATAAACAAACGGTAGAATCAGGATGGACAAAACGTACAAATTAAAATAAATACGAAGAGAATATACATAGAAAACCAAATTTTAGACCGAAGTTTTCCTTTATTCAAAACCATAGCCATTAATTCGAATATTTCTTTGAAAATTCGCTCATTAAGTCATGCTGCATGACTGATTTTTTTTTTTTTAAACTATCTTTGATCATTGGTAGTGTCATTTAATCGTCCTGAACCACGTCTTGACACTTTTTCCAGTGTTATTATACAAACTGATGGTGATTTCAGACGATTTCCCAGGTTTTTCACTCATAAAAAATCAATTCTGGGAGCTGAACATTTGGTAGAACTCAATTTTCCACTCTTTGGTCAAAATCGACTTCATATTCGGTCTTCTCGTCCCCTTAAACATTGAAAACGATAATTCAAAAGCTCATGTTACTAAAACAGAAAAAGTGCCAATTTGTATACACATTTTCACTCATAACACCCCTGGGTATATTCCGATCGGGCTGAAAAGTTTCGGGACACAACTAGGGCCCAAATGGAGCATGTGTGCGAAAGAACGATTTTTTTAGACCGAAAATGAAGCCTGTACACGTGATACGGCGGACGGCGGACGGCGTACGGCGGACGGACATTGCATTTTAGGAATCTATGCACCTTGAAACGTAAAAGAAAAAAGTTTGAGGGGGGGTTATAAAAATTTTTAGCTGAGCGATTACATAGGTGTATTATTCAGAGAATAATAAACCAAAATGGGTGTAAAATGGAGGTTTTCGAGGGATTTAGTGAACATGAGCCTGTGATACATCGTTTTCTATGTTTTTTAGGGCGAGAAGACTGAAGAATTGAGGTTGTAACGAAGGTTGAGCTCCCGAAATTCTTTTTTTAAGTCAAAAACAAGGGAATTTGTCTGAAATCACCATCAATTTGTATAACAACACTAGAAGTAGTATAAACAGGTGAACCAAGACAAACGAATGGTACTATCAATGATAAAAAAATCTGTTGAAAGGAAAAGCCGAGCCTAATTCGTGTTTTTGGGGGCCAAAACTGGTGGAAACCATCAAAAATAGCCATTTCAATAACTGCACATGAAAGAAACAATAAATGAACAGCCAACATTTCTGTACGTGTGTCCAGTAGAATAATGAACCCATGTGACAAGGAATTTGCAGCGTTTTATTATTTGCTTGCACATTTAGTAAGCGGGTTTACTAAATTGGTGGTCCGCACCTAAGAGAAGGTCCACAACTTTAAAAAAAAAAAAAAAAAGAACTGCTGCTCCACGTCATCCCTCGAACGGTTCAGTTGTTTAGTAGCAGTGTTCAGGGTTTCAACGCCACAAATCGGAGAAGTGATTTCAGTTGACCCCGCAGTTCCATTGCCAACCTTTTCAGTAACACCAAACAACGGGGGAAAAAACTCGCTCCTGAATTTAAAAAATAAAAAAAAATAAATAAAAAGAGGGAAGAACGCACAAATCAATGACTGAAATAATTAGAGCGTCCGGTGAAGCACCTGCAGCTCGAAGGTTACGTTCAATTTAATGCTCGACTTGTTCCTTTCACAAGGCGGATGTCGTCGTGGGGCGTGAACAGATTTTTTTGTGAAGCGACGAAGGGCGCAGAGCTTAGAGCGCACGGCTTCTCAAGTCTGAACGAACCTGCCACCTTTTATCAAAGTGATGGACCAAAACTGGACCATAGCGACAGAAACCGCCGGGTTCGTCAGACCTCCGCTAGGGGCTAAAACAGGGCTGTTCACTAAAGGCCGAGCCCGCTCAAATTTAATTCAAATCACGCCGGTTTGCTACCTACTTGTTATTGCAGTACTAAAAACTGCAATAACAAGTAGGTAGCATAATAACTTCTAGCGTTATTATACAAATTTATGGTGATTTCACACAATTTCCCATGTTTTTGATTGATAAAAAATTAATTTCGGGAGCTTAACCTTCTTTATAACCTCAATTCTTCTCTCTTCGGTCGAAATCAACCTAATATTCGATCTTCCCGCCCTAAAAAACATGGAAACCGATACCTCACATGCTCATGTTCACTAAAACCTCAAAAATCCCTCGAAAACCCCTATTTTTACACCCATTTTTCTCCCATAACACGCCTGGGTGAATTCCGATCGGGCTGCCGTGTTTCAGAGCACAACTACGACCCAAATGTGTCCCCAAATGGGGACCAAACTGTGTGCGGAAGAACGATAATTTTAGACCAAAATGTAACGTAAATTTAAGGCTGAAACTTCGTTAGAACCTCAATTTTCCACTCTTTGGTCGAAATCGACTTCATATTCGCTCTTCTTGTCCCCAAAAACATGGAAAAAGGTATCTGAAAAGCGTATGTTACTAACATGTTACTAAAACACAAAAAGTACCAATTTGTATATACATTTTCACTCATAACACCCCTGGGTATATTCCGATCGGGTTGCAAAGTTTCGTGACACAACTAGGACCCAGATGGAGCATGTGTGCGAAAGAACGACGTTTTTAGACCGAAAATGAACCCGGTACACTTGATACGGCGGGCGGCGGACGGACATTGCATTACTGGATTCTAAGCACCTTGAAACGGAAAAGAAAAAATTTTGATGTGGTGTTTTAAAAATTGTTTGCTGAGCGAATACATAGGTGTATTATTCACAGAAAAATTAACCAAACGGAGTTACTTACAGAAAGTTTTCTATTACCACTAACACGTGCCAGCGCAAGTAATGGGAGAAGGCCAATTTTTCTGACTTACCCTATCGTTTACATATGTCTGATTAATACTCGTTTATGTTCAAAGTGACAGTATTACCTGCTTCCCTTAAAGATTAGGCACCAGCATTTTAGCATTTTCAAGTAAGTCAGATTTCGAAAGAACTAATTTACTACGGAAAACAAATACCTAATGAATACTTAACCTCCCAGAGACAACGTGCGGGTCAAAATGACCCAAGAATTGGGGAAACGCGCATGCGTCATAAGGGATTAGTGGCAGAGATGGGCAGATTCGTATTCGTAAATTCGAATCCGAATTTGATTCGCAGCACCTTAACGTGTCAATCCGAATACGAATGCATTCGTATTCTAAAGTGTGAATTCGAATAGATTAATATTTCCAAGTGTGAATCCGAATACGAAATTTGGATTCACACCTATGAATCCAAATCCGAATCTATTCGTATTCATACCTATGAATCCAAATCATTTCGGATTCACATCTATGAATACGAATCCATTTGGATTCACACTTGGATTCACTGAAAAATTCAATTCAAAAGGCCAATATAAGTAAATAAATGTCTGTCTGTACCTTGCTACAGGTCGAGTTTTGGGTGTTAGCGAATTTTCAGATGTATATTTATTGGCGTCAAACTAAGTAATTGACCCGAATTTCCTATTATTTGGAGCCCCAAGTCGAATGCGACTGGTCCCAGGTTTTAGGAGTCCACAAATAGTTAAAAATCATGATTTTATGGTCATGGTTTTATGGATAAACGCTAAAAATATCTGCTAATTTTTTGTAACAAATTTGTATTATGAACAAGTTTATCAACCTTTCAACCAAGTTAGCGTTTTTATGATAATACTAGCGAGTTTACTAACCAAATGTTTCACGAAAAACAGAAAAATTTCACGAAAAAAAAAAATATCACAACATTTTAGTTGTCAAGGGGCGGAGAGATGCTGTTATACAGTGTGTGTTCATTTAATCAAGGGCCGACTGTGATTTCATAAGATTCTCACATACTCAATAGTGTCAACATCACACAGCAACATCACACTGAAACACCACATGAATAGGAGTGAGGTATGAATATACGGTAATATTTTTATACGTTATACGGTAATATTTATACGTTCAAAGTTTGGAAGTTGAATAAGATGGTCATTTAATTTAATATATAGGCTTTTGTAGGGTCTAAATGAGATCATAAGGCTGTATCTGCTGAATAAGTTTATTGTACAATTCAAATTCAAATAATTCAGTTCAAGTAAATTCAAGTAAGTACCTCAATAATAATATAACTACTAAATTTTATTGATCTTGTTGAAACATGAAAAAATGAAGAAAGGAAAAGTTACTGAACAAGGAAAATGAATTGAGGGTTTTTATTATTAGGATGAAGCATTTGCTCGCAAAACCACACGTTGTTCAAACTTCTCGTCACTTAGCCGATTTGATTTTGGTGTGTTCGCCATCGTCGCATATGAAAATAGTCTCTCAACCTGCGCACTCGACGGCAGTGGGGTATTGTATTTCTTGAAAATTTTGTGAATGACGGGGTAACTTCGAAGCACCTCCAAACTGTACTTCTTTTCTTCAAAGTACCGTTTGATAATAACGCCAGCCTTGTTCATAAGATCGTCAGGATGAGATGGAGCGTCACTCTCGTTCTCCCCAAAATCATAAAAGTCTCCTCCATGCTGTTGTCCTCGTTTTCGTCTGGGTCGTTCGCCAAGTATTCGTATAAGTATAAGACACTTGAAATGGGTTAACAACTCTTCAACTCGATCACTGACACAAGGCCACCATACTTTTTCAAATTTGGGATAAGAAAGAGCTGCAATAGCTGCATGAGGTAATTAATTATTTTGAGTTGCCAATATCTGTGGGTTCGAGTGATTGAGTTGTACGTGTGTGCCAAATTTCAAGTTTCTCGGTTGAATAGTTTCGCCACAATTTCTGTCGCACAGACAGACAGACACACGAGCTTCCCCAAAAGGGTTAGGTACTGGCAGTTCGTCATCAACGTCACCACCATTATCCAGTGAGAATCTTATGAAATCACAGTCGGCCCTTGATTAAATGAACACACACTGTATAACAGCATCTCTCCGCCGTTTTTTTTTTTCGTGAAATTTTTCTGTTTTTCGTGAAACATTTGGTTAGTAAACTCGCTAGTATTATCATAAAAACGCTAACTTGGTTGAAAGGTTGATAAACTTGTTCATAATACAAATTTGTTACAAAAAATTAGCAGATATTTTTAGCGTTTATCCATAAAACCATGACCATAAATCATGATTTTTAACTATTTGTGGACTCCTAAAACCTGGGACCAGTCGCATTCGACTTGGGGCTCCAAATAATAGGAAATTCGGGTCAATTACTTAGTTTGACGCCAATAAATATACATCTGAAAATTCGCTAACACCCAAAACTCGACCTGTAGCAAGGTACAGACAGACATTTATTTACTTATATTGGCCTTTTGAATTGAATTTTTCAGTGAATCCAAGTGTGAATCCAAATGGATTCGTATTCATAGATGTGAATCCGAAATGATTTGGATTCATAGGTATGAATACGAATAGATTCGGATTTGGATTCATAGGTGTGAATCCAAATTTCGTATTCGGATTCACACTTGGAAATATGAATCTATTCGAATTTACACTTTAGAATACGAATGCATTCGTATTCGGATTGACACGTTAAGGGGCTGTGAATCAAATTCGGATTCGAATTTACGAATACGAATCTGCCCATCTCTGATTAGTGGGAGGGGCTTGGGGCGTTGAGTAGGAGTCAAACCAATCTTCCTGCAGATGTCAACAAGGCGGAAACCGTGCTCAGAGGTGAGTGACCTTGTCAATTATTGAAAATAGTGACAGAAAATGTGGTCTGGGTCAATATGACCCGACGTCGTCTCATTTGCTAGTATTATTTTCAGAGTTTCTTAATATTTTTTCTGATTTGATAGCATTTTGCTTCCGAGTCTGCGAAGCAGCGGAAGCCTTGTGTTCACTTTCGTGATCCAAAAAATTTTTGTCTTCAGAAATCAAAATTTCCACTTGCATTTTGCGTTTCAAAGCCTACTGAACAAATTTGGTTCCGTGTCTGTCGGTCTGCGGGTCTGTGAGTCTGTCCGCATTTCCTTGTTACAGCCATAACTTCCACGATTTTGAATTGATTCAGCTCAAATTTTGAGGGATGGTGCGGATAAGGCCCCTTGAGGTCCCATACAAATTTCAACATGATTGATCCAGCGGTACGCCCTGCGCATGCGCTAACGTTAAATTCAACAAACACGCATAACTTTCACAATTTTGATTCAATTTCGCTCAAATTTTCAAGGGTTGTTTGGACAAGGCCTAGTGAGTTCCAGTATGAATTTCAGCATGATCGGACCCTCGTTGCGCTCTGCGCATGCGCTGGCGTGAAATAGATTCAATTTCCTTGTTACAGCCGTAGTAACCAAAGATTTCACCCAATTTCAATGCAATTCTCAGGGATTAAGCGGGTAGGGCCCATTGAGGTCCCATATAAATTTCAACATGATAGAGCCAGCGGTTCGCCCTGCGCATGCGCTAACGTGAAATTCTTCAAACACGCATAACTTTCGCAATTATGTATAATGGACGTAATGTATTATGGACGTAATGTTATGTAATATGTATATTTCATGTAATGTTATGTAATGGAATGTTATGTAATATGTATATTTCACGTTATGTAATGTTATGTAATGTAATGTAATGTTATGTTATTTTGGTTCCGAGTCTGTTCTATTTTATAATGGGTCACTCTGATTGTGACGAGGAAGCTCCTGTGCCACCACCTTGGCAGTGTATTTTTTTTTTGCTGTTGGAATCAAGATGACTCAGCATTGTCTTATTGTTGTTCTTCCAGTTGTACTTCAAAGTCGATTATTTTCTTTTTCTTGTTCATTTTCCCTCCTGCTTTGGTCCTATGTGAAAGAAGTTGAACCCACTTGCATTGATTCAGCCATGGCAAACAGCCCACGTTTCATCACTGATGAAGAGATTAGACGGGAAGTGGAGAGCGTCATGAACCGTGAGTACCAGTCCAGTGAATATTTTTCTGACGACGGTGATGATGATGACCACACGTCGTCAAACGACGACGAACAAGAAGATGTATTTGATGTTCATCCTGATGACAACCTGATAGTCGAGGAGAACTTCGAGCTGGGCAAAGATGGAAAGACTATTTGGAGTGATGCCGACCTTTTACCGCACAGAAACGTCAGAGTTCCTGCGCTGAACATCATCACACCCATTTGCGAGGTCTGAAAGCAGATGCCAGAAATGTAGTTGATGAGGTACCTTTGAGTTTGAATTATTATTTATTTTCCACATAAGGCATTTAACAGGACATTAAGATATTTATCAGGAAAATTACCCATTACCAATTACCCAGGAAAATTTTGTCAAAGAGAAGTTCATTAGTCATGTTATAAGCATTTTCTCGATAGATAATTTTTATTGGTCAGGTACTGGTTCTCAGCAAGTTATCGAAATTTTTTGGTTTATAGTAAATTGATCCGTGAAGTTGGTTGTATCTCATTTTGTGTAACTACCGGAATTCTGAGAGGTTTCTCTCATCTACTCAGTGTGGAGCCGTCCGAAAAATCAACAATAGCCAGGAAAAAGGGAGAAGTCGTCATACCCGGCATCGCCGCCCCTCCCTCATTCGTCCTCTGTACATCATCTTTTCCAGCCTTTATCGGGCTGAGCTCGCCCTATTTTTTCCCATCCGAGGACGTTGATATATGCGCTTTCAAGAGCTGTCGTCCCTACGTCATTAATTATACAAAAATACATCCCAACCCTCCCTTTGCCAACCCTTTTACACCTTTTCCATCTTCCTATTAAACATAAAGCAGTCCCTCCCATACGTTGACCCACATAATACGCACTTTTCAAAGTATCTAGTTGGAACCAGCTCGACCTTTGAAGATTCGCAAAAACCCATCTCAACCCTTCCGAATCTTCAAAGGTTGAGCTGGGTTTTTGATAACGTATCGCGTCTAGGCAAGATTCTTAAAGTCAAGTTGGGTGTGGGAAGTTGATTCTGCAATCAGACATGAACTATGACGTATTCGTTCATACACAATTTATTTGGATTAATTTATTACGTCGTAGGTTATCAAATTAATCAACAGCATTTAAACGAACAGTTTGGCCACTATTTCTTTAATAACTGAGGGCTGACGTCAACTAAGTTACCCACAAAGGGGAACAGAATAATTGAGAAAATAATTTCACATTAGTTACCTTCTTTTCAACTACAAAACAATGAACCCCAACTTTTTTTTGCTAAAGTAACTTGGTGCGTTGATAAATTGATGTTGCAGGATGGCAAATATGCCAATAACTTGAATGAAGCCATTAACCACGTGCTAAGCTTGGATAATTTTTTAAACATGAACTTATTATGAGATATCAGACATCCAAATCAACTTCCCAGGAAATTGTCCAGGATCTTCATCGGCGCCCACCTTACTCCTCAGCATTTTGTCCAACAAAGAGGAGACTGTACAGCACAACATGAGGCTCAGCACTCTTGACAACCCCCATGTTTCAATTTTCGTTCGATTTCCTGCTCACTGCACCTGGACAAGTGTGACGTCATAGAAGGTCCCGCGCTGGACGGGCGCTGAGTGACCGTGATGCAGCACACGGAAAAGTACCGTATTTCAAGGCCCATTTTCTGACATTTGGCTGATAGGATATCTTCACAAATAGGTAGTGGACCTTTTAAGAAAGCTCATTGGAGTGGAGCTTTTAAGGGCCTGAAAAGGTCATTCGCCTCCGTTCTCCCCTTCAAATGTAGATATTCAACTATTCACAAAAGTTGATCTTTTAAACCACCTACCGATGCTATTTTTTTACATAGGCGGTTTTTTCAATAATACATGATTAGGCAATGAGTACCCAGATCCGGGCTGTACCTCTTTTTGTACAAAAAAAGGTATTTACTTACAATTATTAACATTTAAATGTGAAAAAAAAATTTTTGAAAGATTTTTCAACATTTTTTTGGTTGGCCTCTCTTGTATTCATTTTCTGGGAGTAAACCATTTTTTCGGATTTAAAAAATGTTGAACGGTTGCCGAGAAAAACGTTAAATACTTTTCCTTCTTCTCTCTCTCTCTCTCGCACACCTGTCGTCCACATTAGCCTTAAGATCTCGCAGTTGAAAAAATGATAAAAGACAATCACAGTGGTGGGTTAGGTCAAGGCCCGGCAAGAAATGTGCCACCTGCATTCAATTCCCTTGGCATTCAGGGTACAGAGTCCACTGCTCTCAACTCACAACCTGCTGTTTCAATAACCGTGACACGCACGACCGCCCATTCCATTCAGTCACTGGTTGTTCCAACGTTAATTAGATCACTGCTTTCAGGCTAGCGAAGAAAGGCCCTAGAAACCACCTACTGTCACAATCAAATTCGATTTAATAAACGTAAAATCAAATGACTAACAATGCACGCCAGTACTGGCACCATTTTATTTTGTTTCAGGAAAATTAATTCCACGTCGGCGGCCAATATTTCGGAAGAGCTTCATTCTTTACTTTTTTATTCTTTTTTTTCTGCAAAAGCCACTCAGCACAATATTGAGCAGTGGGGAGGATGCCAAATACCTCGCTGTAAAATCCTGTATGTTCTTCACCTCTGTGAAACTGGCGAGGGTCCAAAGCAAGGCGAAGAAGGCAGGCAGCGGCTCCGTATAGATTTTCCAGGTTCGCTAACGAGCATAATGATCAATGTTACCATCAGAAACAGCTAGCGGAGGTGGGTTAAGGTTATATAATTTGTTATCTTCCAATCGGCGAGCGGATAGAGGCCGCGAAAGATTCGGTGTTGGAGAAGCTTGAACCGTATAGTGCACTAATGACTTGTTACGATAACTAATGAGTCTAATCTTATTTTTACACCAGAAACAACATCGCTGTTAGACTGAAATTTGAAACTGATCAATGATGGACTGAGCAATTTTCTGGTTTTATCCAATGTAGACATCATCACGTACTCTTCCAAAATTCATTGAGAACAAAAGGAATAGAACTTCAACCATGACAACCATTCAACTGCTTTCCTCTCACCGTGATTTTTGGTGATTTCCGAAAAGATTCGTTAGAGCATATAATATGAGCCAAGAACAAACTGAACAATATAGCTGAGGAGCACATTTGAACAGTTTTATTACAACAACGAGAAAAAGTGGTAATAAGCTACTTGGTGCAAAAGGAAGACGGGGACCATTTTCCTATCTGAATAGTAATGGTGATGTTTTTAATATCCTCAATCACAGCTGAACTATTCATGTAGCTTACTTGGGATTTAGCAAATCTGTAACATGGCCAGGAAATGGGGATCGAAAATGACAATTTTAATCATATCAGGTATTATAGTACCTCACACCAGTTGCAATACTACGAGGAGAGTTTTGGCTGGCGTTTTCTACAATGGTTTGCCGATCAAACCTAACATTATTTCAACGTTTTATAATCCTAATGGAATTTTGCTCATTTCCATCTAGCTAGTACTCTGCTTGGAGTGCATGCGATGTTAGAGTGTTAAGTTTTAAGTATCGTGTTACCGGTACTTTCGGCAGGACCAATAGGAGGAGCCTCACTCGCACTTGAATACAATTATGGAGCAAGAGGCACTACCTTTCTTTAAAGGTAACAAGGATTGTAAGAGTTGAATTGTGGAAGGGAGGAAAAGGGCCATGACTCTGGAAGCACCTCAGGACCCCAGGAAACCTAACATTATTTCAACGTTTAATAATCCTCATGGAATTTTGCTCAAACCTAACATTATTTACACGTTTAATAATCCTAATGAAATTTTGCTCAAACCTAACATTATTTCAACGTTTGATAATCCTAATGGAATTTTGCTCATTTAATAATCCTAATGGAATTTTGCTCAAACCTAAAATTATTTCAACGTTTAATAATCCTAATGGAATTTTGCTCAAACCTAAAATTATTTCAACGTTTAATAATCCTAATGGAATTTTGCTCATTTAATAACCCTAATGGAATTTTGCTCAAAAACCTAAAATTATTTCAACGTTTAATAATCCTAATAGAATTTTGCTCATTTAATAATCCTAATGGAATCATTTAATAATTCTATTGGAATTTTGCTCAAACCTAACATTATTTCAACGCTTAATAATCCTAATGGAATTTTGCTCATTTCACCCTAGCCAGTATTCCGCTTGGGGCACATGCGATACGAGTTGATGTTAGAGTGTTAAGTATCGTGTTGTCGGTACTTTCGGCAGGACCACCAGGAGGAGCCTCACTCGCACTTGAATACAATTATGGAGCAAGGGACACTACCTTTCTTTAAAGGTAACAAGGATTGTAAGAGTTGAATTGTGGAAGGGAGGAAAAGGGCCATGACTCTGGAAGCACCTCAGGACCCCAGGAAACCTAACATTATTTCAACGTTTAATAATCCTCATGGAATTTTGCTCAAACCTAACATTATTTACACGTTTAATAATCCTAATGAAATTTTGCTCAAATCTAACATTATTTCAACGTTTGATAATCCTAATGGAATTTTGCTCATTTAATAATCCTAATGGAATTTTGCTCAAACCTAAAATTATTTCAACGTTTAATAATCCTAATGGAATTTTGCTCATTTAATAACCCTAATGGAATTTTGCTCAAAAACCTAAAATTATTTCAACGTTTAATAATCCTAATAGAATTTTGCTCATTTAATAATCCTAATGGAATCATTTAATAATTCTATTGGAATTTTGCTCAAACCTAACATTATTTCAACGCTTAATAATCCTAATGGAATTTTGCTCATTTCACCCTAGCCAGTATTCCGCTTGGGGCACATGCGATACGAGTTGATGTTAGAGTGTTAAGTATCGTGTTGCCGGTACTTTCGGCAGGACCACCAGGAGGAGCCTCACTCGCACTTGAATATAATTATGGAGCAAGGGACACTACCTTTCTTTAAAGGTAACAAGGATTGTAAGAGTTGAATTGTGGAAGGGAGGAAAAGGGCCATGACTCTGGAAGCACCTCAGGACCCCAGGAAACCTAGCATTATTTCAACGTTTAATAATCCTCATGGAATTTTGCTCAAACCTAACATTATTTACACGTTTAATAATCCTAATGAAATTTTGCTCAAACCTAACATTATTTCAACGTTTGATAATCCTAATGGAATTTTGCTCATTTAATAATCCTAATGGAATCATTTAATAATCCTAATGGAATTTTGCTCAAACCTAAAATTATTTCAACGTTTAATAATCCTAATGGAATTTTGATCATTTAATAACCCTAATGGAATTTTGCTCAAAAACCTAAAATTATTTCAACGTTTAATAATCCTAATAGAATTTTGCTCATTTAATAATCCAAATGGAATCATTTAATAATTCTATTGGAATTTTGCTCAAACCTAACATTATTTCAACGCTTAATAATCCTAATGGAATTTTGCTCATTTCACCCTAGCCAGTATTCCGCTTGGGGCACATGCGATACGAGTTGATGTTAGAGTGTTAAGTATCGTGTTGCCGGTACTTTCGGCAGGACCACCAGGAGGAGCCTCACTCGCACTTGAATACAATATTATGGAGCAAGGGACACTACTTTTCTTTAAAGGTAACAAGGACTGTAAGAGTTGAATTGTGGAAGGGAGGAAAAGGGCCATGACTCTGGAAGCACCTCAGGACCCCAGGAAACCTAACATTATTTCAACGTTTAATAATCCTCATGGAATTGTGCTCAAACCTAACATTATTTACACGTTTAATAATCCTAATGAAATTTTGCTCAAACCTAACATTATTTCAACGTTTGATTATCCTAATGGAATTTTGCTCATTTAATAATCCTAATGGAATCATTTAATAATCCTAATGGAATTTTGCTCAAACCTAAAATTATTTCAACGTTTAATAATCCTAATGGAATTTTGCTCATTTAATAACCCTAATGGAATTTTGCTCAAAAACCTAAAATTATTTCAACGTCTAATAATCCTAATAGAATTTTGCTCATTTAATAATCCAAATGGAATCATTTAATAATTCTATTGGAATTTTGCTCAAACCTAACATTATTTCAACGCTTAATAATCCTAATGGAATTTTGCTCATTTCACCCTAGCCAGTATTCCGCTTGGGGCACATGCGATACGAGTTGATGTTAGAGTGTTAAGTATCGTGTTGCCGGTACTTTCGGCAGGACCACCAGGAGGAGCCTCACTCGCACTTGAATACAATATTATGGAGCAAGGGACACTACCTTTCTTTAAAGGTAACAAGGGAGGAAAAGGGCCATGGCTCTGGAAGCCTCAGGACCACAGGAAACCTAACATTATTTTAACGTTTAATAATCCTAATGGAATTTTGCTCATTTCACCCTAGCCAGTACTCTGCTTGGAGTGCATGCGATACGAGTTGATGATACAGTGTTAAGTATCGTGTTGCTGGTACTTTCGGCAGGACCAACAGGAGGAGCCTCACTCGCACTTGAATACAATTATGGAGCAAGGGACACTTACCTTGCTTTAAAGGTAACAAGGATTGTAAGAGTTGAATTGTGGAAGGGAGGAAAAGGGCCATGACTCTGGAAGCGCCTCAGGACCCCAGGAAACCTAACATTATTTCAACGTTTAATAATCCTAATGGAATTTTGCTCATTTCCATCTAGCTAGTACTCTGCTTGGAGTGCATGCGATACGAGTTGATGATACAGTGTTAAGTATCGTGTTGCCGGTACTTTCGGCAGGACCAACAGGAGGAGCCTCACTCGCACTTGAATACAATTATGGAGCAAGAGGCACTACCTTTCTTTAAAGGTAACAAGGATTGTAAGAGTTGAATTGTGGAAGGGAGGAAAAGGGCCATGACTCTGGAAGCACCTCAGGACCCCAGGAAACCTAACATTATTTCAACGTTTAATAATCCTCATGGAATTGTGCTCAAACCTAACATTATTTACACGTTTAATAATCCTAATGAAATTTTGCTCAAACCTAACATTATTTCAACGTTTGATAATCCTAATGGAATTTTGCTCATTTAATAATCCTAATGAAATTTTGCTCAAACCTAACATTATTTCAACGTTTGATAATCCTAATGGAATTTTGCTCATTTAATAATCCTAATGGAATCATTTAATAATCCTAATGGAATTTTGCTCATTTAATAATCCTAATGGAATTTTGCTCAAAAACCTAAAATTATTTCAACGTTTAATAATCCTAATAGAATTTTGCTCATTTAATAATCCTGATGGAATCATTTAATAATCCTATTGGAATTTTGCTCAAACCTAACATTATTTCAACGCTTAATAATCCTAATGGAATTTTGCTCATTTCACCCTAGCCAGTATTCCGCTTGGGGCACATGCGATACGAGTTGATGTTAGAGTGTTAAGTATCGTGTTGCCGGTACTTTCGGCAGGACCACCAGGAGGAGCCTCACTCGCACTTGAATACAATATTATGGAGCAAGGGACACTACTTTTCTTTAAAGGTAACAAGGATTGTAAGAGTTGAATTGTGGGAGGGAGGAATAGGGCCATGACTCTGGAAGCGCCTCAGGACCCCAGGAAACCTAACATTATTTCAACGTTTAATAATCCTAATGGAATTTTGCTCATTTCCATCTAGCTAGTACTCTGCTTGGAGTGCATGCGATACGAGTTGATGTTAGAGTGTTAAGTTTTAAGTACCTATCGTGTTACCGGTACTTTCGGCAGGACCACCAGGAGGAGCCTCACTCGCACTTGAATACAATATTATGGAGCAAGGGACACTACTTTTCTTTAAAGGTAACAAGGATTGTAAGAGTTGAATTGTGGAAGGGAGGAATAGGGCCATGACTCTGGAAGCGCCTCAGGACCCCAGGAAACCTAACATTATTTCAACGCTTAATAATCCTAATGGAATTTTGCTCATTTCACCCTAGCCAGTATTCCGCTTGGGGCACATGCGATACGAGTTGATGTTAGAGTGTTAAGTATCGTGTTGCCGGTACTTTCGGCAGGACCACCAGGAGGAGCCTCACTCGCACTTGAATACAATTATGGAGCAAGGGACACTACCTTTCTTTAAAGGTAACAAGGATTGTAAGAGTTGAATTCTGGAAGGGAGGAAAAGGGCCATGACTCTGGAAGCACCTCAGGACCCCCAGGAACCGGTCTTGGATGACTTTCAGCTGAGGATGCGATCCCCCTCTACAACCGTTAACGGAACAAGCGGCTCTCAATGAAACGTTCAAGACGGCCTTTCGTTGCGATACGACCGAGAGTGAGGTAGGGGGTTATGAAATTTATTGAAGGTTGCACGACGAAAACTTCATTCTGGAGGGCAGATGTGTAACTCTCCCTCAGGTAAGGAAAGGCAGGAATGTTTTGTATCTGTACAAAGACATTTCTATTATAAACCAGAGACGCTTATGTTTATGACCACAATCAAAAGCTACTTGCGAAGCAATTTTCAATGTCTATAAATGGTCTGTGGTGGTACGCGCGGGTGTGCGCGTCACCATCAGGTTTTGAGCTAAATTTTGGGCAACGTTAGGTACATTTGGGGTCACCACTGTGATTCAAAAGCGATCACAGGCGCTGGCTGAAACGTTTCTCCTAATATAGGGCTGGGAGCATGAACCACAGCAGGTGCTAGAAGAAAAGAAACCAATATCCCGCGAGAATGGACCACAGCAGATATTAGTTGCCCCTATGGAGTCTTTTGGAAGAGGGACCTACTACCAGTATCCTGCGAGCATGAACCACAGCAGATACTGGTTGCTCCTTAGGAGTCTTTAGGAGTCGAATCGTCGAGAATGAAGAGCTGTGCCAGAAGGGCTAGTTTTATAGGGACGTTTCCACCCGTCCCCCGTCCACAATCGGCCGTTACGCCCGTTGAGGAGCGATGGCGGAAACCCCTACGGTTACTTTCCTCTTGGCGCTGCCCTACCCAACGTTCCCGTCGTTTATTTGGTTAAATCGCTACTATTACACTGGAGTGGTGTAGGTGTGGAGGAACCACGACATGGTCTATTCTGCACTTCAGTCCTTGCGACATGAAAATCCTCAATTTGAACAATACTCGTAGGTAGGTACCGCGTCATGCAGTACCTATTAAGCGTACATTTCACACTACTGCGTAAGACCGCGCATAGAAAATCTTTTGGCTCAAAATCAGAAAGTAGATAGAGCATTTTTAGTGGATGTAGGAATCTATAGGTATGTAGAAACTAATGGATGAACGGGCGTTGCAGCAAAAGAATACAGAATAAGTTGGTTATGAAGTTACATAGCAGACGTACCTGTGGACATAACAAAGCTGCCCTTCCCCCTCGCTAATTAAGCATAATGGTAGATATTTTCCATCAAACCCTGGATTTAACCCTCCGAAGACAGCGCCCTACTCTATATAATCGTCCGCACGCGTCATTTAATACCGCTACACCGTTTTAAGTTTTATTAGTGGTTTCATGATTGCTGGATATATACAGACTTCAGAATTTAGTGTAAATAATTTAGTGTAAATTTTTATTTCAATTTTAATTTTAAATCAATTTTAAATTTAATTTAATTTGAATTAAATTAAATTTAATTTTAATCAAATTTGAAATTAGGTGAATTTAATTGATTAAATTTAATTCAATAACATTTTAATTCAGAATTTAGTGTAAATAATTAATGCAAACCTAATAAGTGAGTGTACGTACATGCTGTTAGGTACTCAGGTGCCTACCTCTCAGGCTCCAGTACTAGGTACTAAGGTACCTACCTTTCAGGCTCCAGTACTCAATTTAGGTGTATTCTGGGGGGAGCTCGAGCGTAGGTATTGACCACAGAAAACAATGACCTACGCAGAAGAGGCATCTACACATGTAAATATTAAACCGTTGTGTAATAATTTGCAGCGTTTTTATTTAATTTTTTCTAACCAATTACCTATCGTAGCTGAATTCGGTAATTAGACTGCGACGGTATGCCCAAGCGGATTTTGATAATTTGAATAGATTCTCTCAGTACCTTCCACCCAATCTTTGGACTAGTTCTGATTTATGTATAGCTGGGCACCTACATAAAAATGTTCAGTTCCTTCTTATTCTAATATCAAGAACCACAAATTTATGACGACGATTTTACATCCTCAAACTCTTTCAATTTTTGAAGAACTGAAGCAAATTCTTCAGGTTGGTACAACCTGCGTGGTTGGCATAATAAGACGAGAGAAATAAGCGGTCCCATACAAAAGCGGGAAGGCCCGCACGCGGAATGGGCTATGCGCACGTATTTTTAACATTTTTTTAAATGAAAGCTCGTTCCATTCTTATAACTTGAGACGAAACGCACTCTTCTACGGTGAACAGTTCTTTTTCTATGATTCTTCAAAGATTCGAGCACTTCTTAGTCACAGCGGGCAGAGGGGTCCCCTAGGCGCAATGAGGGTGCAATGACGTAGGAAGTGCTGGAATTTGAGAGCTCACAGAAAAAGGACTACCCATCGTAGGAGAGTGAGGTTGGTTGGAGATATTAGAATGGAACCTACTTCCATATAAAAATAACATAAACAGCTTTTGTCACCCATGAGCATACCCCATAGAAAAGAAGAAAAACGGAGTTATTTAAAAGTTATCTAATTGGACTAATACACGGAAAAACGCGAAAAATACACTTTTACACCGGTTTCGGTAAACAAACCATCGTCAGTAACAAACAATAACTGAAGACACATTGGAGAGGTGGCCTTATAAATAGTCCCAAAAGTGAAAGGTGGTCGACTGGGATTGGTTGCCAAGGTGGGTGATGGGAACAAAGTGAAGGGGGGTCGATTCTGATTGACTCTGGAAGTGAATGCCAAAAAGTGAAAGGAAGATAGGAAGGCTGGGGGGGGGGGGGGAGGGCAGGAACCAAGATGTTACAGAAATTAACCCAATAATGGAGAAAAACTTAAAGGAATTACGTAATTCAAAGATCTACCCAACCTATCACTCTTAATAATTTCGAATTTTTCAAGTACATCCGAAATGCTCCATTTTGGGCGGAAATGAAGATATTCAACAAACTGTCTGTCTGTAAGATCAAAATTGAAGCTATGACTGGATTCATTCGAGTGACGAGCAAAGGCCGAATCACCCTTATTATCCTTGAAATCTGTTCCATGTTCCTTTATTCTTTCTCTGAACTTCCTACCAGTTTGACCACAATAGTCAAGTCCACAAGAACACTTTAATTTATAAACACTACTTTAATGTTGAACATTAATTTTATCTTTACTGAACTAAATGAAGATCTGATATTACTTTTAGCTTTATATCCTACTTTGAACCCTTTAGAAGTTAATATTTTACCAATTTTATCCGAAATTTTTCTGTAATACGGTATACTGATTCAAATCTTCTCCTCGGGCGTAGCTTCCCTGACTACGTTTGAAACTTCTTCCCTACTCTTTTTCCTAAGAACCCTATTCCATATTGTACCACTGAGATCTCCCTCATAGCCATTACTCGCCGCTATATTTTAATAGTTAGATTTTCTTTAGCTAAATTCTGTTCACTCATCGGTATAGATAAAGATCTGTTAATCAATAATTCCGTTTTTCTTTTGAAATGGGTTTCCACGATTTCTTCGCGAGTGATTTAGTTCGTACCCCATAGAGTTCCGCAGCTCACGTCAACCAAATGCAACGTACATACTGAAGACGAGCCAGAAAAGTCGGGGAAGGCGTATAACCGGCATATGGGTGGGGAGGTGGGGAAGGCACACTACTGAGCTTCCCGGAGTTTTAAGTACAATTATTTTGGTCAGTAGTAACAAGAACTTTCTGGCACTGAGTGCTGCTGCGCGGCCCACGGAAGGTTAATCTCGTTGGTTATAATTATACTTATTTCCACTCGTACACTACATGTTATTTGACCATTATAATAGTCCCTGTAGGATTCACACGATACCAGGTTATAATCGCTTGTATTGGTGCCCGCCGGTGACGCCGCGAAAGAGCGCTAGCCCACTAAGAAAACCCCTTGATAGATTACGTATAAATATGGCAGGTTATTGTTATCAGGGTTACTATAACAATAAGGATTTCATGTTGTGGAGGGACGGGGAGAGAAATGGTTCACATTTCAAAGAGCTTTCGGTTTTCACTGCATCTGGGCAATTACTGTTATTACGACTGCTCGGATTTGGCGAAATGAATCTTGTTCGGCTTATCGAAGTTCCGCTTTGGTCAGGTGGTTTGAGAAATGCTATATGACTGTAACTGGGGTCTAATTCATATTATCAATGCAAGCGGATTCTTCACTTCCCACACCGGATATCTTGTGATCGACATAGGAAACCACGTGCTCCATGGATCGTGATGCCCTAACGATGTTCATTCGTTGATGACTTTACCCCAGGAAATGCCCTCCCGGCCGTTTCGGTCGACTCATTAAAAACGATTCGTGAGAATGAAACGTCCGGATCAGTAGCAGAGCGATGAAATCCCAGGCGAGGAAATCAACAAAATTCTAGCAGCCGTTTAAGAAGACGTGGGGTACTCTGGAAGCCCGAGCAAGTAGCAGACACTGCGAGGGGGACGAGGGAGGTGTACGCCGTGGGCGGCCAGTTCATCCACTTTCCAACAAAAATGAGGAAATCCTATTTAAAAATCCTACCACGTTTCTTCTCCTCTTAAGAGAGAGGTAATGAGACGCCATATATCTTGACGTTAATTAATTCACATCCTGAACTACCTAGGATCGCCAGAACAATGACGGGTGGTGGCGGAGAGGGGGAGCTCTGACTGTATTTAGGTTTTCAGCTTTCCAGAGCACTCGTCGTCTTCCAGGTGGCAACGGCATCTCAAACTAGCCTTTATTTATACTCATTAAGTGAACCTTTGTGTGTTTCTGAGATGTTTTGCCGCTCCCTAGGGAACCAGTAGACTAGGAAACCCATTGGAGCTCCAAATGGTTCCAACGCGTGTGGTGGGCATAGTACTCGTATTCTACAGATCCTCCGCATCAAAATACGATCACAAATCGTGGTGAAGGCTGGTGCTGCTGATCAAAAAGGAAGCAGAGGTGGCGTCAAGTGTGATCACTCCTGAGAAATAAAGTCAAATTTCTCTTCAAGAATATATACCTCACAAATTTCTCTTCAGCAATATATACCTCACAAATTTCTCTTCAGCAATATATCCCTCACAAATTTCTCTTCAGCAATATATACCTCACAAATTTCTCTTCAGCAATATATACCTCACAAATTTCTCTTCAGCAATATATACCTCACAAATTTATCTTCAGCAGTATACCTATCCCTCACAAATTTCTCTTCAGCAATATATACCTCACAAATTTCTCTTCAGCAATATATCCCTCACAAATTTCTCTTCAGCAATATATACCTCACAAATTTCTCTTCAGCAATATATCCCTCACAAATTTCTCTTCAGCAATATATCCCTCACAAATTTCTCTTCAGCAATATATACCTCACAAATTTATCTTCAGCAATATACCTATCCCTCACAAATTTCTCTTCAGCAATATATCCCTCACAAATTTCTCTTCAGCAATATATACCTCACAAATTTATCTTCAGCAATATACCTATCCCTCACAAATTTCTCTTCAGCAATATATACCTCACAAATTTCTCTTCAGCAATATATCCCTCACAAATTTCTCTTCAGCAATATATACCTCACAAATTTCTCTTCAGCAATATATACCTCACAAATTTCTCTTCAGCAATATATACCTCACAAATTTCTCTTCAGCAATATATCCCTCACAAATTTCTCTTCAGCAATATATCCCTCACAGATTTCTCTTCAGCAATATATACCTCACAAATTTCTCTTCAGCAATATATACCTCACAAATTTCTCTTCAGCAATATATACCTCACAAATTTCTCTTCAGCAATATATACCTCACAAATTTCTCTTCAGCAATATATACCTCACAAATTTCTCTTCAGCAATATATACCTCACAAATTTCTCTTCAGCAATATATCCCTCACAAATTTCTCTTCAGCAATATATCCCTCACAGATTTCTCTTCAGCAATATATACCTCACAAATTTCTCTTCAGCAATATATACCTCACAAATTTCTCTTCAGCAATATATACCTCACAAATTTCTCTTCAGCAATATATCCCTCACAAATTTCTCTTCAGCAATATATCCCTCACAAATTTCTCTTCAGCAATATATACCTCACAAATTTATCTTCAGCAATATACCTATCCCTCACAAATTTCTCTTCAGCAATATATACCTCACAAATTTCTCTTCAGCAATATATCCCTCACAAATTTCTCTTCAGCAATATATACCTCACAAATTTCTCTTCAGCAATATATACCTCACAAATTTCTCTTCAGCAATATATACCTCACAAATTTCTCTTCAGCAATATATCCCTCACAAATTTCTCTTCAGCAATATATCCCTCACAGATTTCTCTTCAGCAATATATACCTCACAAATTTCTCTTCAGCAATATATACCTCACAAATTTCTCTTCAGCAATATATACCTCACAAATTTCTCTTCAGCAATATATACCTCACAAATTTCTCTTCAGCAATATATACCTCACAAATTTCTCTTCAGCAATATATACCTCACAAATTTCTCTTCAGCAATATATCCCTCACAAATTTCTCTTCAGCAATATATCCCTCACAGATTTCTCTTCAGCAATATATACCTCACAAATTTCTCTTCAGCAATATATACCTCACAAATTTCTCTTCAGCAATATATACCTCACAAATTTCTCTTCAGCAATATATCCCTCACAAATTTCTCTTCAGCAATATATACCTCACAAATTTCTCTTCAGCAATATATACCCCACAAGATTATGGAATGCGGATTTACGACGAGGAACGAGCTGAATGGGGACAAGTATTGCAGGGTCAAGATATGTGTACAGTGGTGAAGACGGCGAACACGGGAAAAATTAAAGACATCTTGAAATTTATGAAACGTTCTGGCATAAAATTATGACTGGAATATCAAACATGAACATACAAAGACACTGTATATAAATACTACTTATTTTATAGCATTTCCAACCCAAATTCAACCTTTTCCAAACCAAATTATACCTTTTCCAAACCAAATTCAACGTTTTCCATTTCAAATTCAACTTTTTCCATTTAAAATTCAACCTTCCCTGACTTCAGCAAATTTTTTTTAATAAACTTAATTTTGTACACCATTAATAACTTTTTGTTGCATTATTTAATGCGTAAATTGAACAACACTATAGTGGCTCAGTGCAAGTACTAAGTATATGTTTTATTTTTTCATTACAATTGCTAGTTGTAGTGTCGGGGAGAGGGGGGTTAATTGTTTAGGCATAGCTTCTTGTATTAACATACTTGATTATAGTCGAATTTCTACTCTGTTTTCTTGTCGGCCACTCTGTTCGACTGATCCTGTTTTGGTTTATTATCTTCAATAATGAACCTTTGGAATCGAGAATGAAAAGCTAGCTTGAAGCATAGGGCAGCCAACATTTTCTAGATCCTCTACTCTAAAAATACTGAAAGATGACGAAATTATAGATTTTGCGAAAGCCAACTTACCTTGAAGGGGTGAGGGGAGGGGGGGGGGAGCACTTTGAGCCCAATGAATGGATGTCCAAAAAATCAGTGCATTTAGTCTACTTGATTACCAACCATATCGTAACAATCAAGAATGAAGGAGGAAGTTTATGGGTCACCTTCATTTTAGAATTTCGTCGAACTTATCAAACAAGACGTTAAACTTCTGTCTAACAATATGAGAGTAACACAAGTATTGTTGAAAAAGTACTTATAAGGGAAGACCTACATGAGGGCGGAGAGAGCAAACAAAAGTAAAACAGAGTTATCTCTCTTGTAACGGCACAGGATGAAGAATAATTCAGGTGTCAGCATGGCACGTGTGGAGGATATTTATTGAATTTCATTAATATTCAGAACACGGGATGCCTGGATGGAGTGAGCTTTTAAGATCAGAGGCGGAGACTTTGGAAGCATCTGCTCAAGCAATAGAGGATAAGAGAAGCAGGCGCTCTAGATTCACTCCACGATCGGACCACCGAAATTTCATTGGTGGACAGTGTCGGAACGTAAGAGAGCGGATAGTAGCGAAGGTTTTTATTTACTATTCCCACTACATACTTGCTATTCTAAACAACGGCGAAACGCCGCCGTAGAAGCCAGAAGTTACCGAAGAATTGACTACGTGAACCGCAGCCCTTCACGAGCACATTTTAAAATCAGTTCAGGAGGAAATCGTTGGATTTAGAGCCGGAGGAAAACAACGATGATCGATGAAATTATTTCAAACATGACTGCTTAATTATTATTTTTTGATAGATCAGTATTCAAATTCTGGTTCCACACCCCAAAAAACTTTGGTATACGGCGAATCTGAAGAAACAGAGCCGATTTTACTGGACGAGATAGCGTCCAGGCCTATAAAAATAACAGCTGAAGGAGGTTAGAGAGTTCGCACAACACTGAACCTAACCCTTTTTCTAACATAATTATGATATCAGCTCACCAATATTATGATATCACAACCAACCAAACAATCATGATGAAAATTGCATAAGTGAGTTAACTAATTAGAAAAAATTACCTTCAAACTTCGTGCTAGGATATATACAGTAGAAAATCCCAGTGTTGGATTAACTTATTCGCACCGACACCTCCATTATCCGCATTCTTCGAGGTTACCGAAAAGGGTGAAAAACGTGTTTTTAGGACGTCCCTCAGTAGTGAGAGACTTCGTTATGTATTTGATTTGGTCAGAAGAGGACAAGACTCAGCCGAAAACGAAAAGAACCATATTCAAATCCGTTTCAAACCATCCTCAATCAAAATCCGAGGAAAAAAAAAACCATAGGTGTGTGTGTCAAAATCTTTTGTGCGCTGCCCAGGCCGCAATTCTCAAGCGATTTAAGTGGTTCTTTTTTAGTTTATTATTTTCAATAATGAACATTTGGAATCGAGCATGAAAAATGTGAAAAAAATAAAAAAATTGATGGTTTTACGTTTCATGGTATGTAGATCCGAAAATGCAAAAAATTACTATCCGTCCGCCGTACGCCGTAGTTAGCACTTTTCTTAGTTACTATGAGCAAAAACTGACAAAATTCAGTTTATAGGTTCCGTTCGGGGTCTAGTTGGTCCTCGAAGCTCGGCGTTACTGTCACTCATCTCTAAGGGGTTCAAAATAGGGGTTGGAATTTTCAGGACACCTATACATTTTTTTTTTACGTGAATCTTTTTACGTTTTTAAGTTGATCTTGAACTTACGAGTTTTTTGATACCACCCGGAGCATTGTACGTCACAGTAAGGCCCCCAAGTTTGCACCGACAGGCTTGGTCAACAGGAGGGTGAATCAAATTGTATACATTCAGCCCGAATATCATCACTAGGGAGCACCTGATCACAATCACGGATGGCTGTGTTAAGTCGAGTTGGTTGTTCCGCGATATTAATCCATTTGAAAAATGAAGGCTGTTTTGGATTTTGCTAATAGGTACTTTTGCAACTTGAACAACCGTTGAAGTATTACTGATGGGCAAATTATTACACAACGGTAAATTGTTACACAACGGTTTATTATTTACCTTATGCATCATGAATAACTACACATAATTAATTATTGAATCCCATGCATTTTTATGAAACTTTAATTCCGGGACCGGCTCCAGTAGGTCTCGATTTAGGGCTTTCCTGGGGGGGGCTGGAGAGTAGGTACTGACCACAGAGAACAGTGATATACGCAGAAGGGGCATCTATACAGGTAAATAATAAACCTTTGTGTAATAATTTGCAGCGTTTTTTTGTTCGACGCAGAAAACTGTTTAGTTGTGCCTTACGTCGCCGGAATTACGAAATTTACTTCTAGAAGAGGGGAAGGGGGTTAATGTGGAAAAACGTGGGTTTTTCGGCTAAATCTTGCGTGGGCTGCCCAGGGCTCAAGTAATAACTGATTCATGTGGTCCTTATTTTGTTTGACGCAGAAATCTGTCTGTTAAGCCTTACGTCACCGGAATTCCAAAATTTATTTTTAAAGCGGCGGGAGGGGGGGGGGAGAACGCGGGATTAGGATTATATATACACCACCATAAGGGAGGTCCACTATAATGCGTGCATTTCTCTACGGGATGTTTCTTTACGTACTTAGTCACTCTATCCTTTAACTATTTCAAATACTTTAATGAAGCTTGAATTAAATTAAGGGGTACGCACCAACAGGAGGGGGGGGGGGATTTGAATGCAGGGAAAAATGACGTATCATTTTGGTTATTATTTCCAATAATGAACCATTGGAATCGAGCAAGAAAAACAAATTCTAACCCCCTCCCCCCCTCAAAATTTGATGGTTTACGTTTCAATGTACCTATGTAGGGTCCGAAAATGCAATAAAAAAATTTCTGTCTGTCCGCCGTACGCCGCATTTCCGCATGTGTTTACTTTGGGAGATGTTCTGGTGTTTTTCGTTACTTCACACTGTTCAACGCCTCCGAAGAAAAACCTCTCACGCGATCGCCCCTCTAAATTTAGAAACAATAAATTCCGCAGATAACTGCTCTAACTAGTCTACGCGGTCCACCGTTAACGATTTCAAGGTTGCAGCTCGTAACTGAATCACGCACATTCCGAGCTAAAAAGTCCGACAATATTGAAGAATGGCCTCTCGCACAGGAGACCTGTTTCTTCCCTTTGCCGCTAAGTAGAGGGTTAGGTTGTATCTATTTCTCGAGACTGCCAGATGGGTCAACTTGGAAAGTATTTTCTTCGTTCCTTTCCTATTTGAGACAATGGAGGTCTCGGACATGGCCGAAAAGGAGGTGTCGGAGTTGAATTGGTTTGACCTGTAGCTTGGTTGCCCACCACTGACCCAGCAGATTAAAATGAAAACCTTCGTCTCTACTTTCGCGGTTATTGTGCCTGAGGGGCAGCCCACTACTTCCCTCACCTTTTGTAAGTCGTCACTATTGCCGTCCTTCTCCCCCTGCAGTAAACAATCTTCACGTGGAGATAACTCTAATACAATACGAAAGTCAAAAAAGTTCAGTGGATCAAACAACAATTTTGTTTGTGTCCTCAATTAACCAACACACTTCCAATAAATCTTTATATTTACCTACTTTAAATTGTAGCATGAATAGAAGAAATACGTACCTACTTTACAACTCTATTTGGACAAGCACAGTCAATGTAATAAAAAATTGAAACCATCAAATTTTGAGGGAGGTTAATTATTTATTTTTTCCATGCTCGGTTCCAAAGGTTCATTATTGAAAAGAATACACCAAATTCAGCACATGCTGATATAGGATAGAAATATGCGAGCATAATTTACATCCGGAGTTGGTCTTGTGGTTCATCCTCACATACGACCATGGTACGTCCTCGCCTTCTTGAGCACAAACCGCATAATATCTCTATTCTCTAATCAATGTGCGGGTTGCAAAGAGTAGTAAGATGCACAGACAGACCGACAAAAACAGAAGAAAAATTGTTCAGAAAGTTCCGACACGAAACTATTTTCGTAGTGCAAGGATAACATGAGTGTGTAGCAATGGTAGTAGGTAGCATAAACAAACTGCTCCTCCAGGGCAAAGTCCCTCAGCAGGAGACCCTTTTGAACGGTTGAATACCCCCGGCATTTTGCTGGCATCACTTCCAATGTCCAGTAGTTGCGATGAGGCTTCCTCGTGGTCTGGGCCAGGCGAAGCGGTATGGTTGCCTAAATAATGCAGTCGGTATACCGTGTACATAGGAAAACTGAAGCATTGGTCAGAGTAGGATCAGGCTCGTCAGTATTGCATATTGGGCACTTTTTGTCGTCATCCAGCGCGTAGGCTTTATTTTAATGTATAAAATTTATTATACAAAACGTTTCGACGAAATTCACATCTGCGCCAATACGTGGTAGATATTTATATTCTTTTACTGGCCAAGATAAAGCTGTCTGCCGTGGCCCAGACCAAGAGCCCTTCAGAAGAAATTGTAACGAGGAGTTTGGACAAGCCCGCTGTCCTGACTCAATACAAATCGTTCTTCCACCTGGTGATAAGATGACAATGCCTGTTGATAAGATACATGTGATGACAATGGCGTTGCACTGCAACTCGCGAAGTACAGTGAACCAGTTGTAGTCCCGAGAGTTTGTTGTTGTACGGCTCAAGACGAGAAGGGCTCCGTAGCATATGCGGGGTCCAGAGCTCTCCGCTTTCAGTATCTCGTGTCAGTAGGAAATCGCTCTCTCAGCCACCGCCAGCTTCAGATTTGGGAAATCCGTCTCTAGTCTCCAGAAATAACTTGGTGTCAACCGCGGAGGACACAAGACCGATTTCATAAATTCAGAATGGGCCATCTCGAGCTCATCCAATAGGTCCCATACATCACCGGCATAACTACAGCTGCCGAGACTGCATCAGGGAATCTTGGCATCCAAATATATGGACTTTACACTTGGGAGAATCTCACGTAAACAGCCACATGTATTTGATCATTGATAGTGCTATTTAATTGTCTTCATTCACCTGTTGAAACGTTTTCTAGTGTTATTATAGGAATTGATGGTCATTTCAGACAGTTTTCCGAGGTTTTTGACTCATTAAAAAATGAATTTTGGAAGCTGAACCTTCGTTAGAACCTCAATTTTCCACTCTTTGGTCAAAATCGACTTCATATTCAGTCTTCTCGTCCCAAAAAACATGGAAAACGATACCTCAAAAGCTTATGTTACCAAAACTCAAAAAACGCTGCAAAGTCCTTGCACATGGGTTTATTATTCTACTCGACATACCTAAAGAAATGTTCATTATTATTGTTTGTTTCATTTGAAATAATTTAAATAGCTATTTCTGATGGTTTCCACAAATTTTGGCCCCCAAAACCCAAATTAGGTACGCTCCTTTTCTTTCCAAATTGTCTTTGATCATTGGTAGTGCAATTTAATCGCCTTGATCCACGAGTTGACACTTTTTCTAGCGTTATTGTACAAAGCGATGGTGATTTCAGACGATTTCCCAGGTTTTTGACTCATAAAAAATCAATTTTGGGAGCTGAACATTTGGTGGAACCTCAATTTTCCACTCTTTGGTGAAAATAGACTTCATATTCGGTCTTCTCGTCCCAAAAAATATAGAAAACGATACCTCAAAAGCTCATGTTACTAACATTTTACTGAAGCACAAAAAGCACCAATTTTTATACACATTTTCACTCATAACACCCCTGGTTATATTCCGATCGGGCTGAAAAGTTTCGGCACACAACTAGGGCCCAACTGGAGCATGTGTGCGAAAGAACGACTTTTTTAGACCGAAAATGAAGCAGGTATGCATGATGCGGCGGACGGACATTGCATTTTCTGAATCTAAGCACCTTGAAACTTGAAAGAAAAATTTTGAGAGGGTGTTATAAACACTTTTTGCTGAACGACTACATAGGTGTATTATTCACAGAATAATAAACCAAAAGATGTGACACAGTCTTCAGCACCTTCACACCTGACTGGCAAGTCCTTGACTCTGGCTCCCTTTTGAAAGACCAGCACTTGTTATAAGGTTCATTAACCTCCAGGGAATGAGAAATTTCTATGTAAGGGACAGACGACAGACGCTTTTGGCATTTCTTCTAACTTAATTTCAGGTAAGGTGTATAGGTACGCATAAATGTTAGATGGAATTATTAGAGGAATTCACCGGTGTTGATTATTATTTTAATTGTCACCGTTGCACACCTGTTCTTTTTGAGCAGATTCTCTGCGATGAAAGAAGCGATGAACATTTCCGTCTCATCACTGCTCTCAGCTTCTTACCGATCCTCCCTGCTATGCTCTATCCGTCATCTGTGCGATATGCGCAACCCACAGAACTCGGATACGCTATCGAGAAAAACGAGGCTCTCGTTGCAAAATGAAGGAAGACTTTTCCGGAAACTTGAATGGAGGGAAATGCTTGAGACGCAGTAAAAGCTTATACACTTGAAATGAGGGAGCCCAGTTGGATGGGGAGCTACTTGATATCCTCCCAGCTTGCGATATTAAACCCCACGACTCCATCCTCCACCCGTAAAGAGCATTCTGAACCCTTGTTGAACTCCCCCTCACCCAAACTGCACCCATAACGAGACAAATAAACTCAGACATAATACCACCCTTTTTGTTACTATTATGGAATTGAACAGCTGTTGCGGGGAAAGTTTGGGTAAGCCCATCGATTCCATACGGCGCTCAACCAGAAATTGAGATTTTACTGGAACTGCATGCTTCACAATATCCCGTTTATAGGATATCAAACTTATACAATAATTTTCGATGCTGTCACACGAAGGATCGTATTAAGCTTCCCCTTCTCCATCATGAAATCTATCGAACCTTAATAAATAATTAGTGTACAGCTGTACAAGAGTGTTCGGATTTCGAGATGAACTTCAAAAAACACACACGCGTTTCAACGGAATGGAAATGTCATTGTATTTTAAAAATAAGGATCGCGTTTTCACAAACGGTTAGAAATCACACCTTTGTATTGGGTTTATTTGAAATTTTTTTGTACTCCATTTTTTTGACATTTTATGTCTTTACTTTGCTACATAAACTCGAAAATGAAACGCGGGACATGCAACGGAGACATAGGTAATTGGTTGGTACACATTCAGTTATTAGCTGCTTTTTCCAGACCACCTTATCGAGATGAAAAAGAACTGGCTAGAGAAGCGAGGAGGAAAATCAAAGAAGAGAGGATGCGAAAGAAGGAGAGGAAGCTGAGACGAAAGGCCAAGCTTGAAAGCGAGTGTCTGTCCGAGAAAATGAATTGTTTCAATCACGACAACGACCACTGGAGGACGCCTCCTCTCTGGACGGGTAATGCTCAATAATCTTAAATAATTTAATAAAATCTTAAATAATTTAAAAGAGTCAATTTTCTGTGAAGCTTCCTGGCTAGAAAATCATTCACTTCCTACATGTTTGGTTTTAATCACATTCTATTGCATATATATATATTTTTAATATTTATTCACAGAGGGGCCCTTCTGTTTTTGCATGAACGCAAACAACAACACTTATTCCTGTATCAGGACGATCAACGCCACTCACAACTTCTTATACTGTGAATTCGTCACAGGACTGGTCACGTACTACAATCTGAGAATAGGTAAGATCTGACTTTGTTTTTGACATTTTATGTCTTTACTTTGCTACATATAAACTCGAAAATGAAACGCGGGACATGCAACGGAAACAACGTCACGAAAATATTTCTGATGATTTTCGCTTACAACCGATTCGTTGCTACGGAACTTTATCTTCGCCAGTTATCATCGTACAAAAATCGTTCACCACTCGTTGGATAGCTCTCGATTTACCTAACCATACTACGTTAACCACTGCGGACTGCGTGGCCAACAAGCTGCGGTATGAGCGTGATTGTTTAAATGAATGTTTACGTACGTAATACAGTGGAGTCCGGCTAATCCGAACTAATTGGGACTGAAGGCTGTTCGGACTAGGTACCATTCGTTGGAAATCTTGACCAAAACAATCAAGTACGAAGTACTTGGTGTGGGTGCGGGAGGGGGCGCTAAGACATAAAATGTCCCTCGTGGTTGCGTACTTGTACGGAAGCTGTACCCACCGTTTGTGTTTTGCTTGACCGTGTGTCTGTGGGTGCGGTGGCCTCCACTCTCGTTTCTAACTCCCCACCTCAGAATTTGTTGGTTAGTTTTTTAGACCAAAAATGACGTACGCTTTGCAGCATATGGTACGGCGTACAGCGCAGGGACATTGCATTTTTGGAATCTACGCACCTTGAAACGTAAAAGAGAACATTTTGAGGGGGTGTTATAAAATAATTTTGCTGAATGTTTAACACATTTTCTAAACAGAATGTAAATTCAACTTTTTTCCCTTCAAACGTTTACCAAGGAAGGGAAAAAAGTTGAATTTACATTCTGTTTAGAAAATGTGTTAAACATTCAGCAAAATTCTTTTATAACACCCCCTCAAAATGTTCTCTTTTTTCTTATTACCTATATTTTTACTATGTTCAAGTTATTTTGCTGTCACTAATATTGCGCGCGAGGTGGGATTTGTATCCTATGTGCAATAAAAATATCATTATTATTATTATTATTATTATTATTATAAGAAATTGTATCGAAAACTCTAGGATCGAATGGTACAGCGGTGACGGTTTGTAGGGTACTGAAGATATTTTTTGAGGGGTGAAATTACAGAAGTAGGAGGAGGGGGAAGGGCGGCTTGGAGTCAAAGTGGCGGTATGGTCAGCAGGATTAGGGAAAACCCAGGGTTTTCGAACGGGAAGGGATGCAGTTATTACATGCGTTCCATGCTCAAACGAAAAATACCCTTTTGTGAGGAAAAGTAGCGACTTTTCAAATGACGAAGTAACAATTAGGTTAGTCCTCTCTGAGATTTGGGATGTCAGATTTAAAGGATCAACATAGTGTTTGCCTAAACAGGCAGCAGGTATATAATTATAAATAATATCTACGTAATTATAAGGGTCAATTAGGAATTATAAATTAGGTTGGCTTTATATGGGTACTGTAAATTTCTCTGAGATTTGGGTTGTCAGATTTAAAGGATCAACATTTCAACATAGTGTTTTCCCTAAACAGGCAGCAGGTATATAATTATAAATAATATCTACGTAAGGGTCAATTAGGAATTATAAATTAGGTTGGCTTTGTATGGGTACTGTAAATTTAGCACGTGAAAAATTTGAACAAAACAGGAACCAAGATAAACAACAACTTGATTGCGCGTGATTGTGGCGGTATACAGTTTTTTCTGCGCGTAACAATAAAATAAAATGATTGTGAAATGAAACCTTGTCCGACATTCTGCTTTAACTCTACTTGTTAGCACAGCAGACAGAATTTGGCAAATAAATTTCGAAAGCTGTGCCGGTTCGGAGACAGTGGGTAGGCATATTATTTTCAGATCTCCAGAGGTGCAGAGAGCTTTTTCATTCTCGAGAGCCAAAAACTACATTTGACTATTAAATACTGACCTCAATCCCCACAAAGCTGCTCTCGCCGCTAAGTAATTCTCCCATCCGAACAGTCCATAAAAATGACACAAATTGATACCCTTCGAGTGTCGGCGAGCTCGACAAAAAGAACGAGTCCGCGAAGAAATGTCGGGAATATTATTTTTTTGAAGGCAAAGCGGCGGTGTGCATTTTAATTACAGCGTTTTGATTACCACGGATTGATTTACAATGCTAATATGCGTTAGGGAGGAGCGCAGGGCCTAGAAGAGAAAATTCGTATTTGACATCGTGGCCCCACTTGTTCAAAACGTAAAATTCCTACAAATCTATTTTTACCTTCCCAAACTTTGTTTTTCCGGTCTGATATATCGCTGTGTTTCAAAATTGTACACAACTAACATGCCTTCATAATAATTATATTGTTTAATACAACAGGCAGAACAGTTGTAGAAGGGAACCCCAACCCCAAGTTTCAGAAACTCAAAATTTCATGTCGTACGATCCTCAATAAGGTTTTGTTTCCTTCAGTCAAAACTAGATTGATTACAATTGATTAGGGTTCGCATATTGATAACTTCGAAAAACCTGTTAACGTGGTGGGGAATGCACTACGCGGGTTTCAGTCCAATGTACTTAGTACATCAAATTGCATCAAACTGAATTACCAGCACATTATAAAATGGTTCTGCAACGCCTACGGTTGTGACAGTGTGACAGTGGGGGTGGACCCTCGAGAGTCCTCCTCCTAGACCAGCGAGATTATCACCGGTTAAGAAGGGATATCGATTAGGTAGGCTTCCGCTCACCGTCCCCGTCACCACCGGACCAAAAAACCATTCGAGAACAGCCGCACTGTTACACTCCTCCCCACATGACATACTTCCGGGTAGCAGAAGTATGAGAGAGAAAAAGGGGAATGAAAAGTAGTATGAAGTTCTGGTTCAGGAAAAGACATCTGAACAACTTCAAGGTGACTAATCTCCATCGTAATGGTACTACCTCAATAATATTTTACTGGTGGAGAACAAAGCCCCTACACACGAGTATTGGCAGATAATGCTGTCAGAGGTTGTTGTCCAGTGAATTGTGCTCATCTAGGCAACCTCTAGGTGATCAACCTCCATCGTTAGGATGGAACAACTACTGGGACTTGTTAATTGGGACATGGCATCAATCGCCTTCTGATGAGCTCAGCATATTTTAATTATGCTGACAATCTGAAGGGGTGAATGGGGGTGGGGAAGCCAATAGATGTATGTATTATCAAAGGGACAGGTTGTTAGTAAAGGAATCCTTCTGGGAAACCTTTGCGCTTATCCTTCTGGTAAGCTCACAAAACGTGGATGGAGTATGGTGAACTGCTTAGCGCATACTGCCAAACCACGCTCTGCTACCATGTGACAGAGTGTGACAGTGGGGGTGGACCCTCGAGAGTCCTCCTCCTAGACCAGTGAGATTATCACCGGTTAAGAAGGGATATCGATTAGGCTTCCGCTCACCAATCGTCTCCACCAGACCAAAAAACGACTCGAAAACAGCCGCACTGTTACACGGTACAGTATGGAATGTCGGGAATATTTATGGTAACCATGTTCTCGTACTGGTATTCAAACCGGAACATCAGGATCACGCCGACCATTTGCCCGTTTTACACATCCCTTTCCCATACAATCCACCCTCATTGTGATGGTCTGGGGGTTTCTTTTCTTCTCCTCCTTTCTGATTTTGGTTGGATCGTTTTATTTATTTTGCTTCTCACGAAACATTCTTCACGTTTCATTCAAATTGGACCATCCCGGTACCTAAGGAATGAAATTTCATGAAAGAAGTCATAAGAAGAAGATTTCAATTTGCATCCAATTCGAATGATTCGTTTAGATATGATGATTAGTTTACATATGAACTGATTTTTACTCTTGTTTTCTTTTTTTTTTTTTTCTTCTTATTTCACTAGGTACCTACTTTAGGTTTGTTTCCTGTGAACTGGGTTATTTTCTTGTGAGCGAGGTGGGATTTAATTCCTATGTACAAATATATAGATTATTATTATTATTATTATGATGATGATTGTGCGTATAAATACACAAGCAGACAACCGGTGAAGAAAAATGGAGGTGATGAAGCATTGGGACCGGATGATGATAATGGTCTTCAAATGTCATAAAACGGGGGGGGGGGGGGGAACAAGAAATTCCGTTACTATTATCGATGTACCAACCAACAAAATTACCTATTACACTAAATGGACTGCATCTACCTAAGGGAGCCAGTGTTAGCCAAGTTAACAGTAAGGGCTATTGACGAGCCAAAGTCAGCTAGGAGGTCGTTTCCTCGATATCACTTATTGATATTAATGAATAGATCTCAAGACCTCATAAATATACCATTATCACGTCGCCTTCCATACAGTTTTGTTTGAATGGACCTCATTCCAAGCCATAATTATTATTCTACTGTAATAACTCACCGTAAACATCACATATTTCAACACTTTCTGGTTTTTCGAGTGTGTTTAAGCCTTTGAGCACGCCGAAACGACCTGATAACGCATTATTTATGGTTTTTCATCAGCCACATCCCAATAATTGTGTAAAGAACTCGCTAGCTCCAACCACGAGTCATCAATCCGTCCGCAGATTTCTCACACCACTCGGCAACCCCCTACTTATTTGGTATTTATATTAATCTATACTATTAGTACTAGTAATAGTACTAATAATAGTAATATTACTAGCAAATATACTAGTAATAATTACCAGTAATACTATTAGTGTTAGGACTGAAGAGAGTCAAACTGGGAAATTTAAACACCTGCCGAACTGACTGAGCTTTACAGCCTACCTATCTCCTGTTCGAATGATTTTTCTTGAGAATTTGTATGGGTAGGTACTACTATACTGCCATCCAAAGCAAGAAAGCCGTAGAACAAGGAAATCTAGTTTTGAGAAAAACGCAGGTAAAGTTTTTAGGCTGTAGAATAGGAATTCTTCAATATTTGCCAATGATATTTTTTGCAATTGATCCAAATTTAGTTTCTCCGCAAGACGCATCAGTTTTGGAATAATACACGTAAGTTTGTGTAAGCAACTGTTTTTCTCCGTTGTAGAAGATGAGGTAAATTATGCTTCAAACAATGGTAGAGGGTTTGCTACTGCTTTTCTTCGTTGGACGCTCATGCTACGGTTGTTTCCCGCTGTAGTTGCTGGAGTTTTTTCCCCCTTTCCAAAGAGAAAAACAGTACCTTTATTTTTCCTAGTAAAATACGACTTACCGCGATGTGGAAGCCATCTACGGTCGACCGCTCGAAGCTTTTGCCGCTCATAAAAAAATTGAAAAACGCTGCAAAGTCCTCGTCACATGGGTTAATTATTCTACTGGACATACCTACAGAAATGTTCATTTATTGTTTGTTTCATGTGAAATAATTGAAATAGCTATTTCTGATGGTTTCCACCATTTTTGGCCGATAAAACACGAATTAGGTAGGCTCCTTTTTTTCAGTTTATCTTTGATCATCGGTGGTGCCATTTTATCGCCTTGATCCACGTGTTGATACTACTTCCAGTGTTATCGTACAAATTGATGGTGATTTCAGACGATTTCCCAGGTTTTTGACTCATAAAAAATCAATCTTGGGAGCTGAACCTTTGCTAGAACCCCAATTTTTCACTCTTTGGTCAAAATCGACTTCATATTCGGTCTTCTCGTCCCCAAAAACATGGAAAAAGATAGCTCAAAAGCGTATGTTACTAGAACACAAAAAGTACCTATTTAAATACACATTTTCACTCATAACCCCCCTGGGTATATTCCGATTGGGCTGCAAAGTTTCGGGACACAACTAGGGCCCAAATGGAGCATGTGTGCGAAAGGACGAATTTTGTTACGGCGTGATACGGCGGACGGACATTGCATTTTTGGAATCTACGCACCTCGAAACGGAAAAGAAAAAATTTTGAGGGGGTGTTATAACAAATTTTTGCTGAGCGAAAACGGTACTGCCTGACGAATTCAGACAACTATGAGAGGGATACAACAAAGAAAAACAGTACTGTCCTGATGACCATTAAATTAAGTTCACTTTTCCAATGAATTAGGACAGTAGGTCTGGGATCTAATGTTTCTATTTTCCGGGAGAACTACTACTGCGTTTCATCGTCGGAAAACCATCAAAAACTCGAAAAACCGTAGACGTTTTCCTTGAATAACTTCTTCAGCGAAATTTTCCCAACTTTTACAACTAGATACCAAAACAGGTTTTTAAGATACGAATCCAGCAGTACCGAAATCTCTAAATTGGAAAAAATCGAGTCTACGGCTTTTTTTTTTACTTTGGAGGGCACAGTACACTGGTTATTAAAAATGGGAAGTACGAATGGGTAGGCACTCACTGATGCGTTGAGACGTTGAAAAACAGGTTTGAGTACTGCGGTGCGGAGTCTTCGGGGCCGTGGGGTGCGGGGAACCCCAAAACCAGCATCACGGGCTTACGGCTGAAGTACTGCTTCGACTGCCTAAGAAACGCCACCGAATCGTTGGCAATCAAGTCTGGGTAGTAGTCCTGAAAAACATTGGAGGAAAGATTGGTAAGTTTGGTATTCTTTAAACAAATTGAACTTCAGTATTCTGACTGGTTACCCACTCTTAGTTTTATCCATTTTATAATGCATTTTTAAGGACTAAACGGCCATAATGATAACGGAAGAAGTGTTTGGGGATATCTGTTAATATCCGCAAGTTTCATCCGATAGATGGATAACAATAATCAAATAGATATATATGATGTTATCAAATAGATATCAACAATCTATTTGATTTCCATTATTTTTCGAGTTTCGCGCATCTCGTGTCCATTGCGGCGGGTCATTTCAAAATTTCGGTGCATTTTGTGTCACGAGGCTGTGATGGCAACGAATTCATATCTTTCAGCATACTTTTTTTTTAAATGATCGCAGACCCTTCAGCACTCGTACCCATAATATTCAACATGAAAAATGTTAATTATATACAGGATGGTATGCATGTAAACACACAATTCCTCACTCCCTAGGCTGTCACAACCAAGAGTTTCTCAGGCTTAGGTAATTTTAATTAATGGTAATTGTGACAGTTTTGATGAACAAAACACTCGGTTCCAACGTTTAGTGCAAGATAATGTTAAAGACTAATAGAAATTAAGTAAGATATTGAGCTTATTTTTCGAGACTGCTTGTGATTTAAATTTTCAATCGAATACATAAACAAACGCTATGTTTTTTAGGAGATTCCAGTGTGTTAAAGACGATAACTTGATTCTTTTCTCATTCCCTAGACTTGATTCTCACTCCCTAGAAATGAAATTTTTTTTAAATTGGCCTATCTCTGGAAATATCGATGATTATGTGAGCCCACTGTAGGATATTACTAGTACGACCCTAAGAATACGCTACGTGAAAAGAAACAATGAAATATTTCATATTTTATCTTGAAAAAATTAGAGGTCCAAAATGCACCGAAATTTTGAAATGACCCGCGTACGTTTTCTCTCAACTCCCTCTTCTCTCTCTTTCTCTTCTTTCATTTACTACTATCAATGTAACTCCTCTCGTGTAATTGAGTTCTCCCGTAACAAAACAAATAAATAAAACAAAACCCGTCAATGAGCCAATTCCAAAAAAAAAACGCGGCTGTCTTACAGATACCTAGGGGTCATTCATGATGATTAATGTAAAATGAATATATCAAACCACACATGAATGACAAAGCATGCCTTTGAAAGCATTTAACTGAATAGCCGGCCCATAATCATTACGAATGATAGTTTCTTAGCGAAGAATCCTGAAAGCAAACATTTGGTGTCGGTCGGTCAGTACTTCCGCCTCGGGAGGAAGGATGAAGGCTACGGTCGGCTTCTTTCGTGTACACTCGGTAACGGTCGGCGGATACGCACTTCAGGGATATGAACGTGTTACTAGATTTACGGATTTTTAGAGGCTTCTACTTCTAAGGATATTCGGATTCTTCGATATTTTTATTAAATATATTGATAATTTTCCGGATAAATTCGATTTTGTTGTTTTTCATTCGTTTTACAGCTCATGGTGCATTATTAAAAGCAGTAGGTAAGTAATTGAAATAATCCAAAAGAAGTCATTAAAAAACGCTGCAAATCCCTGCACAACGGTTTATTATTTTGTATGGAATACCCTTCCGTTACAGATCACAGCTCTATGTATAGATAACCCGTCTATATAATATGGTATGTACTATTCTATACATATTATGTAGATCGCAGACCCTCCGTAGGTTAGTACCTAACCCCGTACTCGTTACTAGGTACCTACCTAAATCACGAGTTAAATGTTGCTAAAATAATTCTGCCGCTGAAAAACAGTACCTAACAAAAAGAAACACACATAATGAAGTTCTGAAAAGAAATTGTTGATGAGGAGTGAAAAACGTTGCAAAAGTACCTACCAACAAACTCCAGCCCCTTCTCCGTAGATGGTATAATGAACCGTTGTGTAATAATTTACCGTTGAGTAGTGATTTACCGTAGTAATAATTTACCCATCAATAATACTTCAACGTTTGTTCAAGTTTCACTACCTACCAACAAACTCCAAAAGAGCCATCATTTTTCAAATGAAATAATATCACAGAACAACGCACTCGACTTCATACTCCGCCAATATAATCAGGTGGCCCCTAGCAACGATTTTATCTCCGCCAATTTTCCTATTGTGGGCGCGTCTCTGGTTACGAGATTTGGTTAGAATTGTATACAATTTCATTCACACTGGAGTCGAAAATGCCTGTCGGGGCAAACTTCGGGGCCTTACTGTGAACGAACGGCTGGACTTACGATGCTCCGGATGGTCTTAAAAACTCGCAAGTTCAAGAACTATTTAAAACCGTAAAAATATTCACGTAAAAAAAATGGTATAGGCGTTTTGAAAATTTCAACCCCTATTTTGAACCCCTTAGAGATGACTGACAGTAACGTCGAGCTTCGAGGACCAACTAGACAGCGAACGGAACCTATAACCCGAATTTCATCAATTTTCTTTCATGGTAACTAAGAAAAGTGGCCCGTACGGCGTACGGCGGACAGACAGAAATATTTTTATTGCAGTTTTGGATTCTACATACCTTGAAACGTAAACCATCAAATTTTGAGGGGGGGTAAGAATTTTTTTTTTTTCATGCTCGATTCCAATGGTTCATTATTGAAAATAATAAACCAAAACAGGGTACCTACTAGTTAATTATAGGGACGATGAACGAGACCATCGAGATAATCGAATGTTGCGATTATATATCGATTTCACTTCGATGTTTGGTTATTTATTACCTTTTGTCTTACCAGAATCCGACCCGGCCGTTTCTGACAGGAGTAATCGATATATAATCGCAACATTCGATTATCTCGATAGTAGCGTTTATCGTCCCTATAATGCACTAGTACCAAAAACAGTGACAGTGACTGATACAATACAAAAATATTTTGCGTTGAAGTTATGACCAGGAAAGTTAGGAAACGGCATGAACATTTTGAATAGGTACCTAGGTACCATAAAACACTGTTTAGAAAAACATGATTTCCTGATTGAGCAGGTAGGTACACCAGTATCATTGCGGTGATCAATCAATAATCTGGTGTGCAATACAAGATTTTATTGATAATTCACTTAAATGAGTCTGAATAATAAAATAATAAAAGTATTTCCGACTTTTAATTAAGTCTGACCTCGAAAAACACCCGTAAATTCAGTAACATTGAATTTAGAAGGATTTTACAATAAACTAACTAAGTAGGTAGAATGAGCATTTCATATTATTTTCTTTATTGTCAGTAATTAGATATAACTTCAAACTCAAGTCTTCAAGTAATAGGTAAGTCTTTTGAATTTTCAGTTACAGTGTAAACAACTGGATTTGCCTCCACGGATCATTTCAGACACTCTACAACACAAAGTAGAAAAATCACTTGAGTTCGCAAAAAAAGACACGAGAAAAATCACAACATTAAATCATAAAAGTAGGAACTCTGGGAAGGCAACAACATGAAAATGAACATATCCTCAGAAGAAGGAAGAACCTAAAGCCTAAACACAGAATAAGTATCTTCTTCCAGTGCCAACCTCTCAGGTCCATCTGTTCGTAGCCAGGTCATGAAACGAGATGAATTTGGAGTAAAAATCCGTAGATCTCAAAAAATCGTCTTTCTTCTTCCCTTCTCGCGAGCCGCAAGTGCCGACGGTTGCCGAGTGTGCACGAAAGGAGCCGATCATAGCCTTCGGCCTTCCTCCCCGTGACGTGTCGATCTGTCGGACGAATATCACTGAATAGCCTGCCCATAATAATTACGAATGATCCTCTAAAAAAAAAATCCTCTAAATCTTTACGCACTGATACAGCATCAGTGATTTGCGTATCTTTTTTTTTTTGGTTTTTTAAATGGGATGAGTACCAGCCCCTCGACAATGAGACCAGAAAGATCTATGTCGTGATTCCCTCACAGAAACCACTCCTGTAATATTACGAGAGATTTAACCAAATAAACGTGGAGAACGTTAAGCTGGTCAACAATGAGGGTTTTCCCCAGCCGCCAACTGCCTCAACGGTCGTAACGGCCGATTGTGTACAGGGGACAGGTGGAAAAACCCTTATAAAACCAGTACTTCTGGCCCAGCTCTTCATTCGACGATCCGACCCCCGACTAACGACTTCTCTCTCTCGACCCTTTCTCTCTTTGCCTCTCACTCTCTCTCTCTCTCCTTTCCTCGCACCTGCTGTGGTGAAAACCGCGGGGTACCAGCTCCAACATCCCAGGCGTCTGCTGTGGTGAAAACCCCGGGACGCCTTCCTCTCCACTAGTACCTGCTGTGGTGAAAACCGCGGGGTATCAGCTACCACATCCCTGGCACCTGCTGTGGTGAAAACCGTGGGGAGTTAGTGAAAAGACTCCAAAAGAGCACCCCCTTCCTCATCCATTCTCATCCGCCATGTTGTGAGCATCCAGCACACACCCGCTCAAAACAATCTATTTTGACAAAATACAAAATTTGTGTATCATTATTGAACGTCCAGCAATCTGGCGTGTATGCTCCAACAAAGGCAGTGGATGGCTATCTACGCCGCCCGCCATCGGTAAACATAATTTTATGCTTCATACCAAGGTGTGTGCTGAGGGTGGCTTCCAATGTTCTCGTTATATTATCATCTGTCTCAGCAACTGTGAATTGAAGAAAATAACCAATCCTCTTCTACAGGTTGGTCAGTCGTAACAGAAATGTAGGTTTCGTAACAGAAGCTTTCCGCGTGGGTTTGTTAAGTTAATTTCCTAATTCAGTCTTCCCACAACTTCGAATGTCCCAAGACTTCAATATTGCAGTGGGTTCCGAGAACTCAGAGCTGTCGTCTGAGAAACGTGTAGCAATTAGCCGACACGTGGGCGACGATGGAAGTGTGGGTGGATCGAAATAATCGCTGAGGTAAGCTTTACGGACTCAGGCAGTCTGTAGCAGGGATGCTGAATTGGTAAGACTTTGAATAAGAAAACGTCTCCCTTGGTTATAGGTAGTAGGTCAACAACTTGAAGTTACGAAATCAGCAAACTGACCATCAGTTGACAGGGAGTTGTGAAACAAAGAGACGGTTTGAGAGTGTTTTCAAAGCTCCATGGAGTGAACATCCCCCGTTTTCACTCTAAAATCGTCATTCCAAAGTTGAGCAAACAACATACGTATATTTATGTATGCAGCTCTCCTCGGGCATTTCGAACACAGAAACCCACTCGCCTCGTCGTTGCATGATATTACGTGGATTAAAAACCCCAGAACTCGTTTACAATTGACAAGAAAAAGAGGAAAAAATGGGGGGAAAAGGAGAGAGATAAAGGACCCGTTCGAAACCAAAAACCTGGAGAACGCTGCATTAATGCAGTAAATTTTTCTACACGAGTAGGTAAACCAGTGCTCATGGGGATGTTTTTCAAAACGCCCTCCTTTCTAAAACACTTAGAATGTGTGTTTCGCAGCTAAGATTGAACACAGCTAGAACATTAGCGAAGTAAATAAGTGCTTGTTATCCCCAAAACAACTACAGTGAACCCGTATAGTGGACACCCACGGGACCAAAATGAGTGCCCACTATAGAGGGGTGTCCAAAATAGAGGAGTGGACAAGCATCTGACCAAGAAAAGTGTCCACCATAAAGGAGTGTCAGAGAATTCCAACGAAGTTTTTAAAATATTGTTTTATTATTTAGTGTGCACACGGAAAAAATTCGTAAAATTTGTCAACAATAGGTACATGCATACCTTAATACCTATAAAAAATTACACAACAATTAGGGTATTGCTGAGTCAGAAATACAAGAATAAATGGATAAATTCACGTATATTAAAACATTTAATTTTCATTTTTCATTTTTGATTCGGTCGTTTCCCACTCGTGATGCACTGACACTTCTCACGAGTGAAAACATGTGACTGGCGACGGAAAGAACGTACATAGGAACTTTCCGTACAACAGGAGATTGTCAGTGGGCCAGGGTCAAATGAATCCAAATGATGGCCAATGTAAAAAAATCAAAAACGCTGCAAAGTCCTTGTCACATGGGTTTATTATTCTATTGGACATACCTACCTACAGAGATGCTGGCTGTTTATTTATTGTTTCTTTCATATAAAATAATTGAAATAGCTATCTCTGGTGGTTTCCACAAATTTTGGCCCCCAAAACACGAATAAGGTACGCCTTTTTTTTTTAAATAAATAAATCATCTCTGGATCATTGATAGTACCATTTAATCGTCTTAATCCACCTGTTGACACTTTTTCCAAGGTTATTCTACAAATTGATGGTGATTTCAGACGATTTCCCAGGTTTTTGACTCATAAAAAATCAATTTCGTGAGCTGAACATCTGGTACAACCTCAATTTTCTATTCTTTGGTCAAAATCGACTTCATATTCGGTCTTCTCGTCCCTAAAAACATGAAAAACAATACCTTAAAAGCTCATGTAACCAACATGTTGCTAAAACGCAAAAAGTAGGTACCTATTTTTATCCACATTTTCACTCATAAAACCCCTGGGTATATTCCGATCGGGCTGAAAAGTTTCGGGACACAACTTCTAGGGCTCAAATGGAGCATGTGTGCGAAAGAACGAGTTTTTTAGACCGAAAATGAAGCCTGTACACGTGATACGGCGGACGGCGGACGGACATTGCATTTTTGGAATCTACGTACCTTGAAACGGAAAGAAAAATTTTGAGGGGGTGTTATAAAAATTTTTTGCTGAGCGAATACATAGGTGTATTATTCGCAGAATAATAAACCAAAACGCTGCAAAGTCCTTGTCACATGGGTTTATTATTCTATTGGACACACCTACAGAAATGTTGGCTGTTCATTTATTGTTTTATTCATGTGAAATAATTGAAATAGGTAGCTATTTCTGGTGGTTTCCACCAATTTTGGCCCCCAAAACACAAATTAGGTACTTTTTTTTTTCAAATCATTTTTGATCATGTGCCATTTAATCGTCTTGATCCACGTGTTGACACTTTTTCTAGTGTTATTATACAAATTGATGGTGATTTCAGACGATTTTCCGGATTTGTGCCTCATAAAAAATCAATTTTGGCAGCTGAATCTTTGGTAGAACCTCAATTTTCCACTCTTTGGTCACAATCGACTTCATATTCGGTCTTCTCGTCCCCAAAAACATGGAAAAAGATACCTCAAAAGCTCATGTTACTAAAACACAAAAAGTACCTATTTTTAACCACATTGTCACTCATAACACCCCTGGGTATATTCCGATCGGGCTGAAAAGTTTCGGGACACAACTAGGGCCCAAATGGAGCATGTGTTCGAAAGAACGAATTTTTTAGACCGAAAATGAAGCCTGTACACGTGATACGGCGGACGGCGTATGACGGACGGACATTGCATTTTTTGAATCTAGGCACCTTGAAACGGAAAAGAAAAAATTTTGAGGGGGTGTTATAAACATTTTTTGCTGACCGAATACATAGGTGTATTATTCACAGAATAATAAACCAAAATGAAACTTTTCTACATGTCTACACGGGTGTACTGTCCACTCCGAGGGGTCCAGGGTGACGATATGAGTGTCCACGTCCGCTGTAGAGGGTGTCCACTATACAGCGGTTCAAACACGCAGAATCTCCTATCTCTACGCCAGGACCATCGCCAAACTGTCCATTAAGAGGGGTGTCCACTATGCAGGGTTGACCACTAAGAGAAGTTTCACTGTACTTATTCAGAACAGCATCAACCAATTATATAGTGAAGAAATGAGGTGCAAGTGTGACCTTTGGTAAGTTTAGACGTATATAAATACTAGCTGTGTACCCGCGCTTCGCAACGGTAGAACAGACACCCCCTTTAGGACAGGCCCCACTCATAACAGTTTTATGATATATTATACTATTTGAACCGATCGTGTTGCTGCGATTTAAATAAATGGAGCCAACGGTCATGTATTTTAATATGCCTGTATCCCCCCCTCCTCAACTGATCAGAAACCTTCCACAATGCCAACCCTAACTGCCTGTAACCCCCCCCCCCCCCGTATCCTATGAACCCTCCCTACCTGGTTAGAAACATTCCTCAATGTTCACACAACAAATTCCCAAAGTTGCACTCCAATTGGTCAAGTAGTTTTGCAATTTCTGTAGACCCCCCCCCCCCCTCTCATAACCTGTACCCCCCTCCCACTAACATCCTGATTGAAGTACCACTTGAATGTACTCGTCGAGCTGAATCCAGAATCTAATTACAATCGGATTTACGTCCAACCGTTCAAAGTTATTATAAGCAAAGTTATTATAACACGTTTTTTAGTAGTATTTCATTCATAGCGATTCAACGGATGGACAGATTCGAATGCGGATTTTTAATAAACCTTCCCAGATAAATTCTGCGTCAAATGGTACCAGCCGCAACTTTCTACGTTCAGCCGTTCTCAATTGATGCCGAGACAAACAAACAGACAAACAAACAGACACTGTTTTATTATATGTATAGATATACACATGACTACTGTTTTGTTTATAAATCTATAAATAACCAGGGTATCTTGCATCACAAAACTCCTCTCCAGTCGTTGATGCTGAGATAATAGCTAGACGAGAAGTAAAACAAAAAAGTTCCATTCACGCAGTATGACCTGATGAGCCATTTTTAACCGATTTCAGAAAAAGGAGGATGTTCTCAATTCGACCCCCCCCCCCCCCCCCACCCGAGCGATTATTCTGAAACTACTGGACTGATTTCAATGAATATTTTTTCAAATGAAAGATAATCATCCCCCAGTGGTGAGCCCGAACTATGCCAGTTATATTCTTCGATTTCCAGTGTATTGCCAGACATTGCACAATTTGACGACAGAAAAAAGCGTAAAAAAGACTGTGGATGCCCCAGTAATGATCTATCATTACTTGATTGCGGGAGATATATTACTAAGCTAGTAGGTATTGGGTCACTACTAGCGTTGACATAGACGACCGTAGGTAATTTAAAAAAAAAGTTGAGAAACGCGCTAGAAAGTATAAAATAGTTCAAAAACACCGTTTTGAAACTACATGATTTTTGTTTGTTTGAAAACATGCAAAATCCATTGATCGTACAAAAAAGCAAAGAGTAAAAAAAAGGTAAAACAAAACGCTGCAAAGTCCTTGTCACATGGGGTTTATTATTCTACAGAAATGTTGGCTGTACCTACATTTATTGTTTGTTTCATGTGAAATAATTGAAATAGCTATTTCTGATGGTTTCCACCAATTTTGGCCCCCAAAACACAAATTAGGTAGGTACGATCTTTTTTTTTTTTCAAATTATCCATGATCATTGGTAGTGCCACTTAATCGTCTTGATCTACGTGTTGAAACTTTTCCTAGTGCTATTCTACAAATTGATGGTGATTTCAGACGATTTCGCAGGTTTTTGCCTCATAAAAAATCAATTTTGGGAGCTGAACATCTGGTACAACCTCAATTTTCCACTCCTTGGCCAAAATCGACCTCATATTCGATCTTCTCGTCCCCAAAAACATGGAAAACGATACCTCAAAAGCTCATGTTACCAACATGTTGCTAAAACGCAAAAAGTACCTATTTTTACACACATTTTCACTCACAACACCCCTGGGTATATTCCGATCGGGCTGATAAGTTTCGGGACACAACTAGGGCCCAAATAGAGCATGTGTGCGAAAGAACGACTTTTTTAGACCGAAAATGAAGCCTGTACACGTGATACGGCGGACGGCGGACGGCGTACGGCGGACGGACATTGCATTTTTTGAATCTACGCACCTTGAAACGGAAAAGAAAAAATTTTGAGGGGGTGTTGTAAAAATTTTTTGCTGAGCGAATACATAGGTGTATTATTCACAGAATAATAAACCAAAACCCACTTCTAAAAACCTGTATAAAACTAAAACGTAAAGAATAATTTTTTTGTGATGAAAAACTGTAATTTATCCAAAACCGATACAACAATATTTTTGACTAAAAACCCCTACACACAGCCTTCATATTGTATCCCTTGGTTTTATACATTTTAGTTGAAATTTGGCGCCGACTTCAATGTTCAGTGAGTAGATTTGTCCAGTACTATTTATACGGTGTGCGTGTGTGTGCGTGTGTTAAAAGAATTGTTTTTAGAAGTAAGTTTTCCGAGTGCAAAAGTGGAAGCAGATTCGAACAATTTTGGAGAGGAAGGACCTTTTCCGGGGTGACCATGACAGCCCGGAGGGGGGTCATTTTGGTTTCTGGAAGACGCTAGGTAAGGTCCGACAAATGTATTTCTGGCTAGGCATGTCGGCCGATATACGGTCTTGGTGCCGAACATGTGTAGAATGTCGAAAGGGCCAGTTAAACCGGCGCCGCTCAAACAGTTGGTTGTAGGAGCCCCATTTGAACGGCTGGGGGTGGACATTCTTGGTCCGTTCCCCAAAACAACGAGAGGTAAAAGGTGGGGTGTAAAACATCCTAGTTATCGCGGACTACTTTTCTAAGTGGCCTGAAGCCGTTCCCTTACAAAATCAGGAAGCTCAAACTGTAGCTACAGCGTTAGTGGAGCAGGTTTTCCCTAGAACTGGAGTCCCGTTATCAATACATACCGACCAAGGGCCAAATTTTGAGGCGAGACTGATGCAAGATGTAGCGAAGCTGATGGGATATCATAGAACGCGATCCTCACCTCGCCACCCTCAATCGGCAGGACTGGTAGAACACTGAGCACACTGAGCAAAAATTTGGCAATTTTCGTGAGCGCACACCAACGAGACTGGTATGAGAAGGTTCCTTTTTAGCGAATTTTCGAAGAAAAGGAAGCTATTGTTCTCGGTCCAAAATTTTTAAAACTCGAATTTCCGAAAGATTTTTATACCAAAATCCGTTTCAGACCATCCTGAATTCACTGCCGAAAGACACCAAAAATTATATGTATATATATATATTTATATATATATGAGTCTGCCGACGACGCTGAGTGCGAAACGTTCAGACGTAGTGTAAGTTTCTTTCTCTGTGTCCTCTTTTTGTGTCCGAAGTTATAAACAAATATTTATATATATATTTATATATATATTTATATATTTATATATGTATGTGTCATTCCAGACGATAACTCTCGAAAGAATTGAGATAAAAAGTTCAAATTTGCACGAAAAATCTGTCTTGGCAATCGACAGGCTAAGTTCGAAGATGGGCAGAATCGGGTCACTCTAAGGGGGAGTTTTGGGGAGTTTTAGGGGAGGAAAATTACCCATAAATTCCCAAAATGAAAAAGTCTGACAAGTGACACCTCATTTTAAAGGTTTTTGTACGCTGAACACGATGGTGAAATCAGAATTGCGATATCTCATTCCATTCTCAAACTGGAGCACTTTGAAGATGAAGGAACGTGGTTATTTCTTGAGATGGTCTTCCTGGTTCGCCTGCTCTAATCTGATAACGGAATGGGATATCGCAATTCTGACTTCACCATCGTGTTCAGCGTTGGAAAACCTACAAACCGAGGTGTTACTCGGCAAAAAATGGAACAAAAAATTTGTTACGTAGGTACCCAATACCTACTCTTCTGGTATTCAAAACATTTTTTATTTCCCCCTCCCCCTCCTTCCACCCCAAATTTTACTTTGCGTAAAACTACTCCTGTTTTAATTTTGTATGGTATCAAGTTGGGAAAACATTGGCCGAAAATTAATTTTCAGAAAATTTTAGGCGGAGGAGGAAGATGCCGAAAACTTCGAAAATTCGCTCTTATAGCCATGCTGCATGACTGTGGTTTTTCCTATTGGCATATCGCTCGGCGCCACAACGAACAACAGGATTGTCCCCAGCTCAGCTTGTATATGGCCGTGAATTGCATTTGCCAGGGACACTGGTGAGACCTGCCTTACAACAACCGCCACTCGAGACAATGTACGCGGTTCAACTGAGATCTCACCTGGAGACTGTTAGAGAATTCGCGCAAAATGAGGCTCAAATCCAGATGAGAACGCAAAAGGAGGTGCACGATCGTCTGGCCAAAATACCTCAACTAACTGTCGGAGATTTGGTCTGGGTTTACAATCCTCGGAGAACAGTTGAGAAATGTCCTAAACTTCAGGCAGCATGGTCGGGTCCATATAAGATAGTGGGGAAGAAAAACGATGTCCTCTTCCAAGTCAAAATGGAACGCACTACTCGCTTACTTCATGCAAACAGGTTGACGAAAGCTGAAGTCAGGCCTGAGGGCAGGCCTTAAGAAGAGCGGGAGGCAATGTAGGAATCCCCTCCACTGATCGAAAAAATCATGTGTTTAGTTTGGTTGATGTTTTGTTGACATGTATGAAAAGCTGGTTGTTGTGTTTTTGGTTTTGGACAGAGTTGATTCCGGAAAATATACAAGTCGTTGACGTTAAAAAATTGTTGGATTTTATAAATACCCAATGCAAATGGTAATTTATTCGCACGTATTGCATTTAGCCCATCCTTATCCGAAAGGAACATGAGACACAGATAGCCAGAGCCCCATATCCTTGAAAATCCCAGCTCCATTACACTGCATGACTCACCTTGGAATCAGGAGGTTTCACAACGTCGACCGGTGTTTTTGAGGTAGCCGGTGATCCTTATCGTCCACAAAGATGTCCCACGCTCCTGTTGCCGGTCTTGTACTTTACAAAACCAACGCGGAAAAATCGCGATGTTCTTTTCAGTGCACGGAGATTCCTTGTAAGATATGGTAATCCGCCAGATCAAATATGGCATACAATTAAGAATGAATGCTAAGTAAATGCCGTCCTCCGCCTGAAGGGGTTAAATCAGATTCAACAACGGTCATAATTTAGTCATAATTCTGGATTTTTCGGCTCCGCAGTATATAAATTAAGCGCCTTGCTTTATGGTTTCAATCGGAAAGTCGATTGAAATGTTCATTTGAACTGTTTTCTACCAAATCGCAAACACTGAACACGAATAATATTATCCGTACCACTGACATACCTACCAAAGGTCTAAGACGGATACATTTATGCCCGCAAAGCATAAATTATTTTTTATAAGGTTATTCATCCTAATAACTATATAAAAGCGACGTAACAGGATAATAATTATAAAAGGACATTAATTAAAGTCTAGGCTGGATTTTTATAACTTACAAAAAAATGGACGAATAATTATTTCCTTAATTAAAATGGCCAATACTTTCCTTAATACATCGTGAACATCGCCATAATACTCATTCCTAGTAGCTGATAAAAAAATCTGATTATTATTGAGGATCTTATAGAAAACAATTTATGTTTTGTGGGCATATCTTCTACCCCTACGAACTCTACTCCATTGACTCCTCAATTACTAATTTACTATCGCTAACATTATACTTATATCTGAAACGTGTAATAATACAGTTGTATAATTACGGGACATGAATCAGCTGAAAATGTGGAAATGTGTCCTAATGGCATCCGTTGTGGTTGGGGGAATCGAACCTTTGGGAGTGACTGAGCGTTACTCACTTTCAGGAATAGGTATTGTCCTGGAGGGCCTACGTGACTCAATTGGGATAGGTCTCTCCCTCCATGGATCCACCAACGGCTCCCAACGACCGTCGGAGGACCGGAGGAGGGTGGAAGAGCTCCTATAAAACCCGCTCTTCTCACCCAGCTCGCCATTCTACGCTAAAACCTCTAGTAGGTGACTTCTCCTTAACGTTTTCGCCTAAAAGAACTTCGAGAGGTGGAACCGGTCTGGTGATAACCGACGTGGCGGAACCGTCTGGGCACATCCCCTAGCGTTTCTAGTGGTGGTAACCTTCCTGGCTTCACCATAGGTGTAACCTTTCAAACGCTAGCTATCCAACCTCAACAACTCAATCTCAACCTCACCTATCCAAGCCAACCCTCATTCTTCTATCACAACAGTATCAACCAAATTTCAGATAATTTTCAACATTTTTACCATTGAAAAGAACACAAAGGGATTTCAACGAGTAATTTGAGTGATCAGACAAGGCAGCCCGTTGATTAGTTCTCTCAAGAAATTGGAGCACAGATGAGTTAGCTATAGCACTCATAAACCTAAAAAAAAGTGGTTATTGGCGCACAACACTCTATGCAGTAGATAACGTGATGAAAGTAGGTAATTAGCAAGCACCCTTGCGTATTCTAATCGGTCAACAACTCGAATTATATAACCGACAGACTCATCTCATCTTACATAAACTTCAATTGAAGAGATTTGCAAGTAAAAACCTATATCTTCCTGGAATTTTAATATTATATGAGCTAAAAGTACAGGAAACAGCGTTGGGTAAATCCATTCGAGTGCTCCTACGCATTTAACTGAAGACGGCTGTGTTTATTTTGATGTAAACAGCTTTGCTCCAGTCGTTTCTTATTGTTGTCGGAAAATTATTGGAACAACAAATTTGACCTCATTTATTTCTTTAGGCCACTGCCATTTTTGGGAGAATTTAGAAGCCGTTAGGAAGGAAGACTTTAGGAATTCGGGGAGGGAGTAGAGAAAAGTGGTGTATTGTTGCAAGCTACTAGTACTCACATGCATGAGTCGATTTGAAAGAAAAATTTGGCGTATTGAGGGTCTAATTTTGGGGATTCTTGTTAGGAAATTGGGTCGGACGTGAAAATTCAACGCGCCACGCCCATCTACCTGTATACTTCATTCGAGTGAAACTAGGGAATAAATCGGAACAAGCAATCGCAAATTTTCGAGCTAAAAATTAGTTTTCGGGCGCAACAATTCGAAATTCCAACCCACGCATGGTATCGCAAAGTTATGGGAGAGATGTTAACTTTACGGGTAACCATAACCCATAGTAAATATAAGAAGCAATTTCAGGATTAAAGTATATGATAGGGAACGGCTATACATAGGTAATTTTAAAATTGTAATTTTTTTTCTTACTTTGAAATAATCGTCTCCGTGCTTGATTTTGCGACCGTTCAAATTGACGGAGTAATTGTAGTATCGGGAGTTCATAATGAGGCCGCCCCATTCTCGCCAACCTGGAGGAATGTAACTCCCGTTGTATTTGTTCAGGTACTTCCCGAAATAACCTGCAACAGAGATACATTCATTCTTAGGTAGGTAGGTATTGCTTTATTAAGAAAATATGAATTGTACATATGAACAAACAAAACATGTACAACATGTACAAAACAATGTGTTAGGCATGAAGTATGCAGTGGAATATACAGGTAGAATCAACAGGTACTGGACAAAACGTCGAGTTAATGTCTTGCCACGTACCTATACAGGAAACTTTGAAACGGAGCATGGGGAAAAAGAAAAACAAACAGTAACCATTCCACAAAATTTGATGGTTTCCGTTTCACGGTCCGTAGAATCCGAAAATGGCATTTAAAAAGCAGCAAACTATTACACAACGGTTTTTATTTACCTGTATAGCTGCCCTGCGTGGATCACCCTTTTCTGTGGTCTGTACGTACCCTCGTGCTTCCCACAAGAGAGCCCTAAATCGAGTACTGGAGCCGGCAATCACATTTCATAAATATGCGGTGAAATCAAGAATTCTACCACTAATTAATTGTTGTTATTCATGAAGCATCACTTTTGTTCAAATTAAAAAGGACCTAACTATTAACAAAATCATAAATAACCCTCATTCTTCAAATGAAATAATATCATGCAACAACCAACTCGGTTTGACCTGCGCGATTATAATCAGGTGTTCCTTAGCAATTATATTTGGCCTGAATGTATACTTCAAAGAACTTCCTGAAAATAATTCAAATTCCAGAATTTATTTGAAGACGTTATCACTGTATAACAAACTGTAAAACACCTGTATATAAAAGCCAACGACCTATTATGACTGAGTACGGCTAAATAAAGAGAAAAAACCAGTCATGCAGCATGACTTAATGAGCGAATTTTCAAAGAAATATTCGAATTAATGGCTATGGTTTTGAATAAAGGAAAACTTCGGTCTAAAATTTGGTTTTCTATGTATATTCTCTTCGTATTTATTTTAATTTGTACGTTTTGTCCATCCTGATTCTACCGTTTGTTATGAGTAGATTCCTTGTTCCTTCTGAATGGCCTTTCCTCTTGACTACGATTTCAGGCCTGGTATCTAAAACCAGTTCAAGATTTGCTCTACTAGGTAGGTAGATCCTTCCTTCTTCATTGATATTATTTTTATCATGTTAAGTACCTACCTACCTTTGAATATCAAATATTCGTATGATACTGATAATAAATTGATAAGATACCTACCTAACCTTCTTCCTCCTACTGTTAGTACCTAAATTGAATAATTTGAAATAGATTTTTTCTTTCGTCTTCCTTCTAGTAATACGTGGGCCGGTACTTGTCTATCTATGAAGGTATCATAACAATAAATTATATGTCAAATGGGAAATTCAAGGAGTTGTACTAATCGTTTGCCTCCCCCTTTTTTGCTTCGAACTCTCGTCTTCAATTAATACTTCTCACATTTTTCAATCTGACCACTCTAAGGGGGTGGGGGGGGGGGGGTAAGAGTTTAAAGATTATCCTAGTTTTGGGTAATTTTTGCGCACTTTAAATGCTCTAATTTAAGAACGGATTTAGATATCTAAAATCCGATTTCACCATCGTGTTCAGCGTGCAAAAACCTTTAAAATGAGGGGTCACTTGTTAGAAAATAACATTTTGGGGATTTTTGGGTAATTTTTGCGCACTTTAAATGCTCTAATTTGAGAACGGATCAAGATATCTAAAATCCGATTCCACCATCGTGTTCAGCGTGCAAAAACCTTTAAAATGAGGGGTCACTTGTTGGAAAATAACATTTTGGGGATTTTTGGGTAATTTTTGCGCACTTTAAATGCGCCAAAACCCTCCTTAGAGTAGGCCAATTTCGCCCATCTTCGAACTTAGCCTTTCGATTGCCAAGATAGATTTTTTGTGCAAATTTGAGCTGTTTATCTCAATTCTATCGAGAGTTATCGTCTGGAGTGACACATATATATATATATATATATATACATATAAAAAAGTGTTAAATTTCAGGAATCGTTTTAGAATGGTCTGAAACGGATTTCTATGAAGAAAATTTCCAAAAATTTATATTATTTAAATTTCGAAGCCATTGCAATAGCTTCATTTTCTTTGAAAATTCGCTAAAACGCTGCAAATTCCTACACAACGGTTTATTATTTTGTACAGAATACCCTTCTGTTACAGATAACAGCTCTCTGTATAGATAACCCGTCTATATAATACGTACTACTCTACACATATTATGTGGATCGCAGATCCTCCGTAGGTTAGTACCTAACCCCGTACTCGTTACTAGGTACCTACCTAAATCACGAGTTAAATGTTGCTTAAATAATACCTACTGTCGATGACAAACAGTAACTAAAACGGCAAAAAGAAACGCAAATAATGAAGTTCTCAAGGAAAATTGTTGATGTGGAGTGAAATAGATGCCCCTTCTGCGTAGATCACTGTTTTCTGTGGTCAATGCGCATAGTGAACCGTTGTGTAATAACTTGCCCATCAATAATATTTCAACGGACGTGATAATCGGTTCATATCCATTGGAATAGTAAACCCATGTGACAAGGACTTTGCAACGTTTTTGTGTTTTAGTAACATGTTAGTAACATGAGCTTTTGAGGTATCGTTTTCCATGTTTTTGGGGACGAGAAGACCGAATATGAAGTTGATTTTGACCAAAGAGTGGAAAATTGAGGTTCTACCTAAAAAAACTACAGGATGAAAATAGAATAGTCTATTTCCACGTAAACTAACACACTGTAGACCGGTTTCGGTTGTTGAACCATCGTCAGTACACAATAGAATCGATTGTGTACTGATGATGGTTTAACAACCGGAACCGGTGTACAGTTTGTTAGTTTACGTAGAAATAGACTATTCTATTTTTATCCTGTAGTTTTTTGCTATGGATTTCCGCTACTCCGCCGCAAGTGGTTCAAGTTAAATATTCTACCAAATGTTCAGCTTCCAAAATTGATTTTTTTATGAGTCAAAAACCTGGGAAATCGTCTGAAGTCACCATCAATTTTTATAATAACACTCAGGTGTCAACAGGGGAATCAAGACAATTAAATGGCACTACCAGTGATCAAAGATAATGTGAGACAAAAAAAACCAGTCATGCAGCATGACTTAATGAGCGAATTTTCAAAGAAATATTCGAATTTATGGCTATGGTTTTGAATAAAGGAAAACTTCGGTTTTTTGATTTTCTCTTCGTATTTATTTTAATTTGTACGTTTTGTCCATCCTGATTCTACCGTTTGTTTATTACCTACCTAACCTTCTTCCTCCTACTGTTAGTACCTAAATTGAATAATTTGAAATAGATTTTTTCTTTCGTCTTCCTTCTAGTAATACGTGGGCCGGTACTTGTCTATCTATGAAGGTATCATAACAATTATATGTCAAATGGGAAATTCAAGGAGTTGTACTAATCGTTTGCCTCCCCCTTTTTTGCTTCGAACTCTCGTCTTCAATTAATACTTCTCACATTTTTCAATCTGACCACTCTAAGGGGGTGGGGGGGGGGGGGGGGGGGTAAGAGTTTAAAGATTATCCTAGTTTTGGGTAATTTTTGCGCACTTTAAATGCTCTAATTTAAGAACGGATTTAGATATCTAAAATCCGATTTCACCATCGTGTTCAGCGTGCAAAAACCTTTAAAATGAGGGGTCACTTGTTAGAAAATAACATTTTGGGGATTTTTGGGTAATTTTTGCGCACTTTAAATGCGCCAAAACCCTCCTTAGAGTAGGCCAATTTCGCCCATCTTCGAACTTAGCCTTTCGATTGCCAAGATAGATTTTTTGTGCAAATTTGAGCTGTTTATCTCAATTCTATCGAGAGTTATCGTCTGGAGTGACACATATATATATAAATATATATATACATATAAAAAAGTGTTAAATTTCAGGAATCGTTTTAGAATGGTCTGAAACGGATTTCTATGAAGAAAATTTCCAAAAATTTATATTATTTAAATTTCGAAGCCATTGCAATAGCTTCATTTTCTTTGAAAATTCGCTAAAAAAAAGAGCGTAGGTACTTTTTTTTTAAATATCAGCATGAAACCTTACAGCCAGTGTTTTACCATATTATACAATACACAGTATTATACAAGTATTATACAAGTATTATGCAAGTATTATACAAGAGCGTACTTAATTCGTGTTTTGGGGGCCAAAATTGGTGGAAACTATCAGAAATAGCTATTTAAATTATTCCATATGAAAGAAACAATAAATGAACAGCCAACATTTCTGTAGGTATGTCCTAATAAACCCATGTGACAAGGACTTTGCAGCGTTTTTGTATAGTGTCGATTGAGGCTCAGAGGTCACCATCGACCCAACCAATCGATTTATCGTAGTATCGAAGCGTCGAGGAACGCGGTCGCGGATCACAATGGTATCGGGAGGCTGTCGGCCGCCAAGGGCGCGTTGTTTACAAGGCGGTCCGAGTCATCGAACCCTCCGGCTCAGTCGCGCATTGTTTGCATAAGCGATCAGCCGGCATTTCCAACGGCGCCCGATACCGCCGAACCCGCAACTCCCACCCTACCGTCGTCCATTCACGATCACACACACACCCCCCCTCGCGAGGTAGCCTGATTTTCCCGGGCACACGAGCGATCATTTGGGTCAACACGTAATCGCGGGCACAAGCGGTGAGGTCGATCATTGTGTACGGTCGGACCTCGATTTAGGCCCCTGGGGACTCAGTCAAATTGTAGCTCACCATATGAATTTGTCAGCTAGCAATATAAATTCATAAGACCCAACTGGCTTCGTCGGAGATGGGTCCGGTCCCTAGAAAAAGGTGAAGTAGAGTAGGCAGATATTTATTAAAGTAGGTAGTGAACGAATCGGATAAATCTATATTTCTGTTATTCGTAAATAATGGTTTTAAAATAACGCCTTCTGTAATCAGTCTCTTTGATTAAGTAAAAATAAAAATAAAAAACCTAAAATTGCAATTTCTTGCGACAGCCTAAAGGAAAAAGAAATCTAAGGCAAAAAAAAGGAATTCTGGGTGGCCACCCTTACACAGTAAAAAAACCAGTCATGCAGCATGGCTATAAGAGCGGATTTTCGAAGAAATAACTGATTTTATGTAAAATGTGATGTTTGGGATATCCCATTCAAATACGGGCAATCTTAAACTTATTGGGTAATTATAGGTATTCAAGTATGACGCTATTCGGTTAATTCGGTATGCATCAAATAAGGGCATACATAACAAATTTTTTGTTCCATTTTTTGCCGAGTAACACCTCGGTTTGTAGAATTTCCAACGCTGAACACGATGGTGAAGTCAGAATTGCGATATCCCATTCCGTTATCAGATTAGAGCAGACGAACCAGGAAGAACGTCTCAAGAAATAACCACGTTCCTTCATCTTCAAAGTGCTCCAGTTTGAGAAAGGAATGAGATATCGCAATTCTGATTTCACCATCGTGTTCAGCGCACAAAAACCTTTAAAATGAGGTGTCACATGTCAGACTTTTTCATTTTGGGAATTTATGGGTAATTTCCCCCCCCCCCCCTAAAACTCCCCAAAACTCCCCCTTAGAGTGACCCGATTCTGCCCATCTACGAACTTAGCCTGTCGATTGCCAAGACAGATTTTTCGTGCAAATTTGAACTTTTTATCTCAATTCTTTCGAGAGTTATCGTCTGGAATGACACATACATATATAAATATATATAAATATATAAATATATACCTATATATATATAATATATATAAATATAATTTTTGGTGTCTTTCGGCAGTGAATTCAGGATGGTCTGAAACGGATTTTAGTATAAAAATCTTTCGGAAATTCGAGTTTTAAAAATTTTGGACCGAGAACAATAGCTTCCTTTTCTTCGAAAATTCGCTAAAAACTTTACCTATTTAAAAAAAAAAAAAAAAAAGAGCAAAATTTCTCTCTAGAGATGGGGCGGCTCGGCCAAATATGTATTGAAACTGGCCCATCTGAACCTGCGAATTATCTGGCGATGGGTGCCACCGGAGTCCGTGGAATTCCACCCCAAACTTGGAACCTCCGAGATGGCTGGAGGCTTGAAGTGGGAAAGGTGGTGTTTTAAGGGACCGCCGTTTCTTAGATGATTCGACGAACCCTTCTGCCGAATGTAGAGCGACGAGGGAGGTGGTGGTCGAAGTACTCGAAAAGGTGAAAAAGGCCGATCATCCAGGGGTGACAAGGCCCCTAGTACACGGAGATGCGTGTTGTCCAGGCCGTTAAATCGTGGAAAGCCACGTGGAATACGCAGACTGTGCGAAAATATCCGACGATCTGCCCTGGGCAATTGACGCAGGCAAACTCTTGAGGAGTCGCGAAAATCATTGATGGAGGGGAAGGTGTTGATGTTGACGATTGTAGCGACCGTCGTGTTGATCTCCTCGTCGATGGACTCTTGAGCTCCCGATCGCTACAAAATATTCGTTAAATCCACAAAATTCGATAAGTCGTAATATCAAAGTCGGTGACCGAGAAATCCGTTAAACTGAGGTTTGAATAGAATGTTGGAGCCATGACACGTTATTGAATGCAACTGAACAAGAAATTTAGATATGTAATCAAAATGTGCATAATGTGCCGATTGTGTCAACAAAATTAAAAATGTCCGACTTCAAAAAATAAAAACAATTTGCAAAAAAAAAGAAACCCGACTTCAAAAAAGCTGAACAAAACGAAAAACGCTGCGAAGTCCTAAGGTTTATTATTCCTAAGGTTTATTATTCTGATGGACATACCACCAATTTTGGCCCCCAAAACACAAATCAGGTAAACTCCTTTTTTTTCAAATTATCTTTGATCACTGGTATTGCCATTTACCTAATCGTCTTGATCAACGTGATGACACGTCGTTTCTAGTGTAATTTTACAAACTGATGGTGATTTCAGACGATTTTCCAGGTTTTTGACTCATAAAAAAATCAATTTTGGGAGCTGAACATTTGGTAGAACCTCAATTTTCCACTCCTTGGTCAAAATCGTCTTCATATTCGGTCTTCTCGTCCCCGAAAACATGGAACACGATACTTCAAAAGCTCATTTTACTAAAACACGAAAAACACAAAAAATACCTATTTTATGCCCATTTTTCACTCATAACACCCCAGGGTATATTCCGGTCTGGCTGAAGCTTCGGGACACAACTAGGGCCCAAATGGAGCATGTGTGCGAAAGAACGACTTTTTTAGACCGAAAATGAAGTAGGTAGTTATGATTGATACGGCGGACGGACATTGCATTTTTGAAATCTACACAGCTTGAAACGCAAAAGCCGGCCCCAGTACTCCATTTAGGGCTTTCCTGGAGGGAACTCGAGGGTACTGACCACAGAAAACAGTGGTCTAGGCAGAAGGGGCATCTATTCAGGAAAATAATAAACCATTGTATAATAATTTGCAGCGTTTTAATTGCTTTTATGGATTTTACGTAGCTTGCATCGTAAACCATCAAATTTTTAGGGGTTATTTTTTTCATCCTCGATTCCAAAGGTTTATTATTGAAAATAATGAACCAATCAAATAAAAATACAATAACAGGTGGAATTGAGAACCTCATCCTTTTTCGAAGTCGTTAAAAAATAAGTTTCGAGTAACAATCTCTGTACCTACAGTTTAAAAACGGCGTACGGCGGACAGACAGAAATTTTTTTATTGCATTTTCGGATTCTACATACCTTGAAACGTAAACCATCAAATTTTGAATTTCGGGAGGGGTTAGACTTTTGGTTTATTATCTTCAATAATGAACCATTGGAATCGAGCATGAAAAAAATAAAAAATTTAACCCCCCCTCAAAATTTGATGGTTTACGTTTCAAGGTATGTAGAATCCGAAAATGCAATAAAAAACGCTGCAAATCCCTGCACAACGGTTTATTATTTTGTACAGAATACCCTTCTTTTACAGATCACAGCTCTCTGTATAGATAACCCGTCTATATAATATGTACTAGTCTATACATATTATGTAGATCGCAGACCCTCCGTAGGTTAGTACCTAACCCCGTACTCGGCACTGGGTAGCTATCTAAATCACGAGTTAAATGTTGCAAAAAAAATTCTGTCGATGACAAACAGCACCTAAAATGACAAAAAGAAACTCAACTAATGAAGTTCTGAAGGGAAATTGTTGATGTGGAGTGAGAGTGAATGAACACAGTGTGGACAGTGGTGGATGATTTGGAATAACAGCAAAGTAAGAACTGAGAGCAGGTACAGGTGAGGAAGAAATCAACCTAACCGGACCGTTAGGAGTCATGAAAGCTTACAAAAGGCCTTCGGAGAACTGGATGGTTTGAGATACCCTCTCGGCAATGGTTTTATGAAAGGGGGGAACAAAGGACAGGAGGTGGCATTTTTAAGAAGAAATACAGGTAGAAAAAAAATTAACAAACAAACAACATTTTAAAAAATCAGCAAATTATTAGAATTATTTACCTATGGATGCCCCTTCTGCTTAGGTCGATGTTTTCCCTTGTGCTCGGAGGGAAGTTCAAAATCGAGTATTGGAGCAGGCAGGGGAATATGACAGTTACTTAAATATTCGGTCGATTCAACAATAATTATTCTATCACTGATTATTTGTTGTTATTCATGGAGCATAACGTTTGTTCAAGTCACAAAAATACCTATCAACAAAATACATCCTACAAATGCATCCTATTGACAATGCATTCCACTAATCTATTCAGAAGTCCCAAACAACCTGCTCATTCACGGGATAGTTTCTGGGATTGTTTATCTTTTTTGAGATGCGAGCGCTAGCGAGCATCCAGATCGCTTGACAATGCGAGCGGCGGAATGGGAACTAAACTTCTTGTACACCCACCGTCTTGTCAGTGTTCTTGTGTTGTGTGTGTAAACGATAATATAATAACAGGCTTTTCTTGGGGTCCATTCCCCAGTTCAGTTTCATGCTCTTGCCCCACTTAGATTGCGTTTTCAACTCGGGCCTCTGAGGACATTTCCCCAGATCGATTACGCCCATCAAATGATCCCTAGCAATGATATCTGAGCTGGATGTATGCCGTTTCATTCACAGTGTTGACGATGTTTTTCGGTGCAAACGACGGCTGGGCGTACAATGCTCCGGGTGGTCTCAAAAAATTATTTATTTGAGATCGATTTAAAAACAAAAACGTCTGCCAATTCGAGTAGGCAGTATAGCTTCCTCACTTGAATCACATGAACGTATATAATAGTTGAGTAGGTTCATTTTGATACGGGACCATCTGCGATTCAACCCGCGTGTACCCTCAAAATTTCAGCTCTCTACGACTATTTTTCGCGTAGCTAGAAACGTTACAAGGAAACGGGCAATATTTCCTGATCACGCACGCGCAGAGGAATGCAATTCTTATGGAACTATCAAAGAATTATTCTTGATCGACCCTCCAAATCTGAGCTCATTTCAACTAAGTATATTTAAAGTAGTTCCGGGGTTTCAAAAATGTCACCTTTGCGCATGCGCAGACGGAACGATTTCCATGATTTTGAAACGGGACCATTTGCGATCCAACCCACGTGTACCCTCAAAATTTCAGCTCTGTACGACTGTTTTTCGCGTAGTTAGAAGCGTTACAAGGAAATGGTCAACATCAAGTGCTCGCGCATGCGCAGACGAAACTTGCGGTACGATTCCAATTAAATTCATTTAGAACTATCAAAGTGTCATTTCTAATCGACCATCTAAGTTTGAACTCATTTCAACTATATTTAGGGTAGTAATGAGCTTTTCAATTATTTTATGTTTGCGCATGCGCAGCCGAAAGTTACAGTAATTTTTCGATGATTTTGGTATGGGACCGTCTGTGACCCAACCCGCACCTACCCTCCAAATTCCAGCATATTTCGACCATCATTTTGGGTAGTTATGGGCGTTACAAGGAATTACCACAGACAGACAGACACGGAACCAAAAATGTTCCTCGATGTCTGAAACACAAAATGGAAGTGGAAATTTTCATTTTGGAGGATGTCGTGGTATCCTCCCAGAACCACAACTCTTGTACGTAGAAATAAGATCTCACCAAATAAACTTAGAAGTGGGGACAGAAGACACAGGAGAGCCGAGGGCCAGCCTGGAGATCCCCACCATCCTCTACTAGCTAGTGGATGGAGGGGGACGGCTCCCAAGCCTATATATACTCGCCTCCTTCGCCTTTTTAACCATTCTACGCTCTCCTCTAGTCGCTGACTACTCTCTCTCCTCCTTACCTCGTCTCTCTCCCCAACCTAAAAGATCCCGGGCATGGTGGTGGTCCGCCCATAACAAAACCGGGCACATCCCCCCTCGAAGTGGCTCATAGTGGATGTGCCTTAACTTTACATTCACGACAGAGGACATACATTTTTTTTACTCAATCACAAATCCAAGGCTTCCCTACCTCCGGTAGTTAGGAAGCAAAAAAACCATACCCTTCTACTGAAAGTTTTCGTGCTATGGCGAACTAAAAATTGCAACCCCTATTTTTCACTCCTTAACACGTTCAGTGCGGCGCGGGACTTATTGACCTCCTATAACCATTGAGACAATCAGTGGGGGGTCAATTTAGACTTCGGTTGCGTGCGAATGGCGTCACGACGTGAATAATTATGATAACTAAATAATTCCAGTATGGATATGTACAGTAGGTAGTACCTTACACTTAGTACCTTACATGTGGTACACTTAAACCTTCAGGACAAATAGACCCGGATTCGCGTCGTCTTCAGTCGAGAATAATAAGCCCGTGTAACATGGACTTTGCAGCGTTTTTGTTTATTATTTTTCTTTCCTAAGAAAGATCTCGTTAGAAAAGACAGTGAGGCATTCAGTCACACACTCATCCCATGTTTTACCACCTGGAAGTACTTACTGCAAGACTTCGCACATCAGAGTACTACAACAGATTATGTTGACACGGTTTAGTATTAGATGTTTTTCTAACGATTGTAACAGTACCACAGCACTGTTTCAGACGTTAGAAATACATATCTATCAGTAGGAAGTAGTTTCCTGTCATTATGAATCCAACCATATTGTCCCTGCATTGGCAATAATGGGAAGCAAAATACTCCACGACATTATTTTCCTAATAGAGAACCAATGTGCTCAAATATTAATATTCAAGCGAATCAACGATCGATTCAAAAATTGTGAATAGATTATGTTGCTCAACAATAACACGAATAAATAGGAAGCTTGTTTATTTATGGAGGCCGACTCGTATTATTGATGAACTGATAGCAGGGCGGAATTCGGTTCCCCTTTATCCGAATGAGGATTATTTATGAAAAGTTCACTTCGGAAATCCGAGCTGGATGGAATAAATAAATTTAAAAAAAAAAACGTGCGAATCGGAGAAAGTTGAATTAATCGGATCGGGGAGGGGGATAGCGAATGAAAATAAACTCGATGCGGTGAAATTCTCTGGAGTAAAAGGTGAATTGGAAGTTGGAGTGACAGGCGTTGAGTGCTTTTGACTAAAAACGAACTGGAAGGGAAGATCCGCTGTTCGAGTTGCAGTTCGCTCCACGTCACGCCCTCAAGAGGGAAGTCAGGGGCTGTCCCAGTCGCACAATCCTACGCACTTTCGCCGGATTTCCGCCACCCGAAATTGCGGGAGTGTGTTGGAAACTTGCGCGGAGTCCGATTGTGGGAACGGAGGCTTTTGGAGATGAGTTAAATACACTCAACTTCATGGGTGAGGAAGTCCTGGGCCTTGAAATTCCCTCCTTTTGGCAACCTGCTCCTTGGATCCAGAGATGTCATTGGAACGGGGTTTTATAGAATTAGTAGACGGAAAATATCGTACAGGGCACGTACAGCCTGTGTAACATCTAGGATTACCATCCGTCCTGCTTTTGGATCCTCCCTCCTTTTAGTTTATTATTCTATGAATAATACACCTATGTAATCGCTCAGCAAAAATTTTTATAACAACCCCTCAAAATTTTTTCTTTTCCATTTCAAGGTGCGTAGGTTCCAAAAATGCAATGTCCGTCCGCCATCCGCCGTCCGCCGTATCACGTGTACCGGCTTCATTTTCGGTCTAAAAAATTCGTTCTTTCGCACACATTCTCCTTTTAGGCCCTAGTTGTGTCCTGAAACTTTGCAGCCCGATCGGAATATACCCAGGGGTGTTATGAGTGAACGTGTGTATAAAACTAGGTACTTTTGGTTTATTATTCTGTGAATAATACACCTATGTATTCGCTCAGCAAACAATTTTTATAACACCCCCTCAAAATTTTTTCTCTTCCATTTCAAGGTGCATAGATTCCAAAAATGCAATGTCCGTCCGCCGTCCGTCGTACCACGTGTACCGGCCTCATTTTCGGTCTAAAAAATTCGTTCTTTCGCACACATGCTCCATTTGGGCCGTAGTTGTGTACCGAAAAATTTCAGCCCGATCGGAATATACCCAGGGGTGTTATGAGTGAAAATGTGTATACAAATAGGTACTTCTTGTGTTTTACTAACATGGTAGTAAAATGAGCTTTAGAGGTATCGTTTTCCATGTTTTTGGGGACGAGAAGACCGAATATGAAGTCGATTTTGACCAAGAAGTGGAAAATTGAGGTTGTACCAGATGTTCAGCTCCAAAAATTGATTTTTTATGAGTCAAAAACCTGCGAAAACGTCTGAAATCACCATCAATTTGTATAATAACACTAGGAAAAGTGTGAACACGTGGATCAAGACGATTAAATGACACTACCAATGATCAAAGATAATTTGAAAAAAAAAAAAAAAAAAAGGAGCGTACCTAATACAAGTTTTGGGGGCCAAAATTGGTGGAAACCATCAGAAATAGCTATTTCAATTATTTTACATGAAAGCAACAATAAATGAACATCCAGCATTTCTGTAGGTATGTCCAATAGAATAATAAACCCATGTGACGAGGACTTTGCAGCGTTTTTGGAATCTACGCACCTTGAAACGTAAAAGAAAAAATTTTGAGGGAGTTTTATAAAAATTTTCTGCTGTGCTATTACATAATACATAGGTGTATTATTCGCAGAATAATAAACCAATAGATGATCTATTTTCACGATCTCTTTTGGTGAATAGGCCCCCTTGGACTGGTGCCCTACCGTTCTGAGACCCCACACACTGCAACTGCTGGATTCCGATTTTGGTGCGATCATGAAACACTAGTTCGACGCGAACGACTCTCCGAGCAAAGCCGAACTTTCGTTCGAAGTGATAAACGACTCCCCAGTCAGAAAACAAAATACCACAGAGCCGAACGGCCTTCCCTTCGAAAAAGAGAGAAAAAAAAAGTGTGAGCGTCTGTAGGGCCCAGACAGATCTTTTTATTAGGGCCAGGAGGAAAAGGTGGCGGGTTCTTTAAACGGCCTTCAGCGTACTTGACTTCATACATCGACCCCTCGCACCCACGCGCGCAACGCACCCACGCACGCGCAACCTTGTCGTTTTTCAATCTCCAAACTAAACAAGCAAACTTTTTGCTATTTATTATTTCCGATTTTATTTTGCGTGTAAAACTCCGTTTTATGAGGCTGGTAGTCGCAGTGGGATCATTCCGGTCTTTCCTTTTATAGCATCTTCGCCGCCTGAGGAGGACTTGTTTTTCGAAGCATGATTAAAATTTCGTGATTGTCGTGCGTCCCTCCCGGGAACACTCCACTACAACCTTAAAGCTCTCACCAATATTCCTATGTAAAAATTACCTTCCGCTAATAAACATCTGAGTGGGGAGACAGGCGACAGAATCCGGGGGACACAACCTGGTGCCCCACTACCAGCTCCCAACAGGGAGCTGGAGGGAGAGGACTCCAAGTCCTATATAACCCCGGATCCTGGAGCTTTAGCTTCATTCGACACTTCCTCTAACCAGCTCTCTCTTCTCTCTCTACCTTCCTCCTCCCAGATGCCTGGTGGTATCCGCCGCTCTGGGAATTCACCTCCTACCTTCTCCTCTTGTCTACATCGGTGGATATCCGCCGCCTAGACAAGCACCTTCCTTCTTTCACCTACATCGGTGGATTACCGCCGCCTAGGTGAATTTCCTTCCTCTCGCCTACATCGGTGGATTACCGCCGCCTAGACGAGATTCCTTCCTTCACCTACATCGGTGGATTACCGCCGCCTAGGTGAATTTCCTTCCTCTCACCTACATCGGTGGATTACCGCCGCCTAGGTGAAATTCCCTCGCTCTCATCTATTCATTCCTTCACGCCACCGTGATGAAAAATTTAAATTCATCACAGTGATGATTGTTTTAATCGTTTCTTTATTTATTTATCTAAGTGTACGGCTTACGTCAATTGCAAAGGTACATTATAGGGCGTTTGTCCTATCAGTGGTGTTTCGGTTTAGAGTAGTTTCGTTCAAGCGAATTAGTCGGTGGTTCATGTATGAATCAAAGTAATTTTATTTTACAAATGTTAATTATATAGGCAAATGGTGACGGGTTATAATAACTTGGGTCGCGCTCATTTGAACTGATACTGTGGGTAACCTACACAGCTATTCCCCCTCCAGCGAGGAGCTCCTCCCTTCAGGGAAACCGGCTCGGAAACTACTTGTCGGCCCGACCGTGTCTTGGGAACTTGAGCATCTCTTCTTCTGTTTTTCTGTTTTGGTTTATTATTCTGTGAATAATACACCTATGTAACACCCCCTCAAAATTTTTTCTTTTCCGTTTCAAGGTGCGTAGATTCAAAAAATGCAATGTCCGTCCGCCGTACGCCGTCCGCCGTATCACGTGTACAGGCTTCATTTTTGGTCTAAAAAATTCGTTCTTTCGCACACATGCTCCATTTGAGCCCTAGTTGTGTCCCGAAACTTTTCAGCCCGATCGGAATATACCCAGGGGTGTTATGAGTGAAAATGTGTGTAAAAATAGGTACTTTTTGCGTTTTAGCAACATGTTAGTAAAATGAGCTTTTGAGGTATCGTTTTTCATGTTTTTGGGGACGAGAAGACCGAATATGAAGTCGATTTTGACCAAAGACGCGGAAATTGAGGTTTTACCATTGGCTCAGCTCCCAAAATTGTTTTTTTTTAGTCAAAAACCTGGAAAACTGTCTGAAATCACCATCAATGTGTATACTAACATTAGAAAAAGTGTAAACAGCTGAATCAAGACCATTAAATCGCACTACCAATGATCAAATATGATCTGGGGGGGAAAAAAAGTGTAGGTACCTATTTCATGTTTTGGGGGCCAAAATTGGTGGAAATCACAGGAATAGCTAATTCAATCATTCCACATGAAAGAAACAATAAATTTAACTGCCAACAAGAATCTCTAGAACTCCAATAGAATAATAAACCCATGTGACAAGGACTTTGCAGCGTTTTTTTCTATTTTTTCTATTCTTCTATTCTTCTATTTCTACTTTTGGTTTATTATTTTCAATAATGAACCATAGGAATCGAGCATGAAAAAAAAAAAAATTCTAACCCCCCTCAACATTTGATGGTTTACGTTTCAAGGTATGTAGAATCCGAAAATGCAATAAAAATATTTCTGTCTGTCCGCCGTACGCCGTACGGGCCACTTTTCTTAGTTACCATGAAAAAAAATTGATGAAATTCGGGTTATAGTTCCGTTCGGGGTCTAGTTGGTTCTCGAAGCTCGGCGTTATTGTCAGTCAGTATCACGTGTACCGGCTTCATTTTCGGTCTAAAAAATTCGTCCTTTTGCACACTTGCTCCATTTGGGCCCTAGTTGTGTCCCGAAACTTTGCAGCCAGATCGGAATACACCAAGGGGTGTTATGAGTGAAAAATGGGGATAAAAATAGTACTTTTTGTGTTTTAATAACATGAGCTTTTGACGTATTGTTTTCCACGTTTTTGGGACGAGAAGACCAAATATGAATCGATTTTGACCAAGTAGTGGAAAATTGAAGTTCTAAGGAACTTTCAGCCTTAAATTTACGTTAAATTTTGGTCTAAAATCGTCGTTTTTCCGCACACAGTTCGGGTCCCCATTTGGGAACACGTTTGGGTCGTAGTTGTGCTCCGAAACATAGCAGCCCGATCGGCATACACCCAGGGGTGATATGGGAGAAAAATGAATGTAAAAATAGGGGTTTTCGAGGGATTTTAAAGGTTTAGTGAACATGAGCTTGTGAGTCCATGTTTTGTACGGCGAGAAGACCGAATATTTGGTTGATTTTGACGGAAGAGTGAAGAATTGAGGTTTTAACGAAGGTTAAGCTGCCGAAATTCATTTTTTTATAATGTCAAAAACATGGGAAATTGTCTGAAATCACCATAGATTTGATTAATATCACTAGAAGTAGTATCAACAGGTGAATCAAGACAATTAAATGGTCCTATCAGTGATCAAAAATAATCTGTTGAAAGGAAAAGCCGAGCCTAATTCGTGATTTTGGGGGCCAAAACAGGTGGAAACTATCAGAAATAGCCATTTCAATAAAAGCACATGAAAGAAACAATAAATGAACAGTCAAAATTTCTTTAGGTATGTCCAGTAGAATAATAAACCCCTTGTGACAAGGACTTTGCAGCGTTTTTACAATTTGAGTTAAGATGCTAATCCTATATATTTTTTGACGCCCGATCGATTGGCGAGGTCAGTTTTTAGATCCGAGGAACGGTTTTTTTTGGGAGTGAAGAAAAATTTTCTCACTAAGTCGGTTTTGAACACGTTCTAGGGGTGGATTTCACCAGACTAGACCGCTGCACTAATGTAATAATAAGACTCGACGTGAAATCCACTAATTCATTGTTATTATGGATGCCTAGCAGGTGAAGTTTCAGTCAGCATTTCCCGACTCCCCCCTGAAGTACGTGAAGCCAGAATAGCAACATTCAGTTGTCGGCACTATTGTTGTATGCTGTGCGTAATCATCCTAGCGTGGAAATAATTAAGCAGAAATTTATTGTGAGCGGTCATTCGTTTATGGCAGTCGATTCGATGCACAGCACAACTGAAACCGCGAAGAAGAACGTGGATGCCTTCTCAGTTCATGAATGGAAAAACATTTTTTCGAACGGCGCGTATGAGTAAGGCACGACACGACACCACACCAAAGAGATGCAGTATCAAGGCTTCAAGGATTTGAGAATACTGGTGCAAACAGAAGTGTGCAACAGGAATGTGGACAATGAGAGACGAAAAATTAATTGGTTGAAAGTAAAATGCTCTCAATAAAGAAAAGATGAGCCAGCACCGATGGGATATAAATACAATTACCAAGATGACTACAATAAAATAGAACTATTTGGAACCGCTGCAGCCAGGAAAAGACGGGCCTCAAGCTCTGACTCAACTCTCTCTCCTCTCTACAGTAAACAAATCCCGATTTCAGTAGCAAATAAGAATGACCTGATTACTCTCTGTAAGAAGAACGTTATACCGAGAAACCTACACCTGTGTTAATTGGATTTACCCACCAACGGTGTAGTTCAAGATCTGCGGAACGAGCAGGTTCGGATGAGTCGGAAGAAGAATGAACTTCTATAAAAACCGTTCCATTAAATGAAAAACCACTATTCCAGTTCAGTGTTGAGATAACTAATTTTTTTTGCTTGATGGTTGCCGAATTTTAGAACAGGCAGTTTATCTCACTGTAATGTAATTTTAAAAAAATGGATTTCAGTCCGAGAATTTTTTCTGGTTTATGTAATTATTCGTAAGACCCTTCTCCTCAATTTTGATCAAGATAAGAGACAACACTCATAGAGAAAAACGATAAGTCATTACTTCTCATGATTTTTTAATCAAGTGAAAACCACTGTCGTAATAGTCTGGTGAAATCCACTAAGTCGGGTTCCTTTGTAGGAAAAATAGCTTTGCAGGTACTTTTGAATTCAGTTAGCCCCTTGAGATTCATAGGGTGGCAACTAGACACCCTAAGGCGCATACAGTCGAAATTTCAACCCTCAAATCCAATTTCTTCCCTTAGAAATATCTCATCCTAAAAATGAAAAACTTCCAACTCGTTTTCTCGAAACTAATTTAGTGGATTTCACTTGTAAGCCGACGCAGTATAGATTGAGAATAAATCAACTAATAATCACAGGAAGGTCTTGTCAAACGTTTTGTGTAAAGTAAAAATTACTGATTTCGAACTCACATTCTCGTGGCCAACGTCAAATAATATTGCCTGGATTGACATAGAGGTATTATATTAAAAACATGAACTATTTTTAAAATCAACTAGGGATGGATTCAGAGTGCACTAAAATTGATAAGTAACGGAACAGTATTCAAAAATTGGTGTACTAAAAATGTTGGACCCAATGGAATAGCGCATTTTACCAAAAAATTAGCAAAAAAGTATGTTTTTATTAAGCATAATGTGTAAGGTCCATTCAGGAACCTATAAAATTGTAATACTTAGTTACTGGTGAAATTTCCTATAAGACCTCGGAGTTTTACAGACCGAAGAGTGCAAGGTACCTAGTGTACGTAACTTGCATTCACAAACATAAAAAATTGTAATAAATAATTAGCGAAAGCACGAAGGCCTTTGAAGCACCAGGTTGATGATTATACTTTCTCTTTCTTGGTCACGTACAGGGCTCGTAAATGCAATGCGGACTGTCTTCACTTTGTGTCATATCGCTCACAGGGAGACCGACCCTTTCATACAACAGACACTGCGGTTAGAAAGCGCATTAACTTCAATTTTATGGGCGATGTCTGATCTCCACGTATTCCCTTAATCGAAACGCTCTCCGCAACTTTTAATACCGGCATAATCTGCTACGGTGAGTTTGCCTAGGGACAGCTGGCCTGCCTTCAAAGGGTTCGATGGGTTCGACATCGTAACCATACGGCGAGAAAACAAACAGGAGATAGCGATGGGTGAAACTATGGAAGCAGTCGCTGGTTATTTCAACGACAGAGATATCTGTGGATGTGAAACGACAGTGACTGAGTCGTGAGAGCGATAAGGCGTGAGACAATAATGAATCATCATAGGGAGTCCCATCAATAGCCCAAACCTGGATAATTCCACTTAATGTATTTTCACTTTATTTATTATTATTAGGGATAGGATTTTTATGTGTTTAAAAACGCTGCAAATCCCAGCACAACGGTTTATTATTTTGTACAGAATATCCTCCTGTTACAGATCACAGGTCTCCGTATAGATAACCCGTCTATATAACATAATTATATGTAATATTCTATACCTACGTATTATGGAGATCGCGGACCCTCCGTAGGTTAATACCTAACCCCGTACCCGTTACTAGGTACCTACCTAAACCGTTGTGTAATAATTTACCTGTATAGGTTCCCCTTCTACGGAGATAGAATAATGAACCGTTGTGTAATAATTTGCCCATAAATAATACTTCAACGGTTGTTCAAGTTGCAAAAGTACCTATCAACAAAATCCAGCCCCTTCTTGGTAGAAGAGCCGTTGTGTAATAATTTACCGTTGTGTAATAATTTGCCATTGTGTAATAATTTACCCATCAATAATACTTCAACGGTTGTTCAAGTTGCAAAAGTACCTATCAACAAAATCCAGCCCCTTCTGGGTAGATGAGCTGTAGTGTAATAATTTACCGTTGTGTAATAATTTAACGTGGTGTAATAATTTATCGCTGTGTAATAATTTGCCGGTGTGTAATAATTTGCCATTGTGTAATAATTTATCCATCAATAATACTTCAAAGTTTGTTCAAGTTTCACAAGTACCTACCAACAAAATCCAATAGTCCATCACTTATCAAATGAAATAATATCGCAGAACAACCAACTCGACTTCATACAGCCATCCTTGATTATAATCAGGTGCTCCGTACCAATGGATATCCGGGCCGGATTTATACCGTTTGATTCACGATCGTGTTGACGAAGCTTTTTGGTGCTCACGAACGGCTGGACGTACAATGCTCCGGGTGGTCTCAAAAAATTGTTTAGCTCAAGACAAATGTAATAACGTAAAAAAAAATCAGTCATGCAGCATGACTTAATGAGCGAATTTTCAAAGAAATATTCGAATTAATGGCTATGGTTTTGAATAAAGGAAAACTTCGGTCTAAAATTTGGTTTTCTATGTATATTCTCTTCGTATTTATTTAAATTTGTACGTTTTGTCCATCCTGATTCTACCGTTTGTTTATTACGTAATTGTACTAAGTGCTTATTTATTTGATCGCTGTGGGTAAATTCAAGGAGTTGTACTAATCGTTTGCCTCCCCCTTTTTTGCTTCGAACTCTCGTCTTCAATTAATACTTCTCACATTTTTCAATCTGACCACTCTAAGGGGGTGGGGGTAAGAGTTTAAAGATTATCCTAGTTTTGGGTAATTTTTGCGCACTTTAAATGCTCTAATTTAAGAACGGATTTAGATATCTAAAATCCGATTTCACTATCGTGTTCAGCGTGCAAAAACCTTTAAAATGAGGGGTCACTTGTTAGAAAATAACATTTTGGGGATTTTTGGGTAATTTTTGCGCACTTTAAATGCTCTAATTTGAGAACGGATCAAGATATCTAAAATCCGATTCCACCATCGTGTTCAGCGTGCAAAAACCTTTAAAATGAGGGGTCACTTGTTGGAAAATAACATTTTGGGGATTTTTGGGTAATTTTTGCGCACTTTAAATGCTCTAATTTGAGAACGGATCAAGATATCTAAAATCCGATTCCACCATCGTGTTCAGCGTGCAAAAACCTTTAAAATGAGGGGTCACTTGTTAGAAAATAACATTTTGGGGATTTTTAGGTAATTTTTGCGCACTTTAAATGCTCTAATTTGAGAACGGATCAAGATATCTAAAATCCGATTCCACCATCGTGTTCAGCGTGCAAAAACCTTTAAAATGAGGGGTCACGTGTTGGAAAATAACATTTTGGGGATTTTTGGGTAATTTTTGCGCACTTTAAATGCGCCAAAACCCTCCTTAGAGTAGGCCAATTTCGCCCATCTTCGAACTTAGCCTTTCGATTGCCAAGATAGATTTTTTGTGCAAATTTGAGCTGTTTATCTCAATTCTATCGAGAGTTATCGTCTGGAGTGACACATATATAAATAAATATATATGTGGAGGTGTGGAAATGACCAATCTAGACTTTTTCAGTGGAAACTTCTTTAATTGTTTCCTTCCACGACGTTTCGACCCAGGGACTGGGTCCTAATCATGTGGATAATTTGCTGTCTGTTTCCTCAACAGTTGATGATGATGGTAGTTAAAATTAGTTTCAAGTAGTACAATTTACTTGAAAACTACGCAAAGTAACTGCGGGTAATTTGATAACAGAAACAAGAAAACAAACAAAAATGTTTTTTCATGTCATTTTTGTTTGTTTTCTTGTTTCTGTTATCAAATTACCCGCAGTTACTTTGCGTAGTTTTCAAGTAAATTGTACTACTTGAAACTAATTTTAACTACCATCATCATCAACTGTTGAGGAAACAGACAGCAAATTATCCACATGATTAGGACCCAGTCCCTGGGTCGAAACGTCGTGGAAGGAAACAATTAAAGAAGTTTCCACTGAAAAAGTCTAGATTGGTCATTTCCACACCTCCACATATACCTACTGATATTGGACTAGACATTAACCATCACTAATAAATAAATATATATATATATATACATATAAAAAAGTGTTAAATTTCAAGAATCGTTTTAGAATGGTCTGAAACGGATTTCTATGAAGAAAATTTCCAAAAATTTATATTATTTAAATTTCGAAGCCATTGCAATAGCTTCATTTTCTTTGAAAATTCGCTAAAACCATACCCTTCAATCGGAAGTTTTCGAGCTACGGCGTTCTGAAAATTTCAACCCCTATTTTGAACCCCTTACAGATGACTGACAGTAACGTTGAGCTTCGAGGACCAACTAGACCCCGAACGGAACCTATAACACGAATTTCATCAATTTTGTTTCATGGTAACTAAGAAAAGTGGCCAGTACGGCGTACGGCGGACAGACAGAAATAATATTGGTTTATTATTTTCAATAATGAACCATTGGAATCGAGCATGAAAAAAAAAATTCTAACCCCCCCTCAAAATTTGATGGTTTACGTTTCAAGGTATGCAGAATCCAAAACTGCAATAAAAATATTTCTGTCTGTCCGCCGTACGCCGTACGCCGTACGCCGTACGGGCCACTTTGCTTAGTTACCATGAAACAAAATTGATGAAATTCGGGTTATGGGTCCCGTTCGGGGTCTAGTTGGTCCTCGAAGCTCGACGTTACTGTGAGTCATCTCTAAGGCCGTGTCCTACGTGGATCTGCCGCGCGCGTCAACGCGTCGGAGCTTTCGGGCGTTCACACAATTCGCGTCGTCATGCCGCGCGGCGAAAAAAAAGGTGTCCTACGTGAAAACGCGAAACGCTTCGTATTTAAGTGGACGCCGACTGTCAAGTATTGTCACCTGTTCTTTTATTTTCACTGCTTTATTTTTGATTACCTACGTTCAAGTTTCAGGCAGACATTTATGCAATATTTTCTGAGCCAACGTTGTCCTACTACTACTAGTTGATATTGTATAATAATTCTAGGAGACTTAAAAAAAAAAAAAATAAATAAAATAAAATAAGAGTACCAAATACAGTTTGTTTCTAAAAATCACGTATTGTTATTTTCTAAACATCTCATTAAACGTAGGTACATAGGGGGGGTACTTGTTTGCCGTCCTAGATTGTTGCGACACTTCGTCCCAAGCAGTTTGCACCAAATCACGGTTTCTATAGTGTTATTTATTTATTTTTTCATTTATTGGCAATATATCATAAATACATAATGGAGATAAATATACAAAATAATTAAAAAATACTAAAAAAAGCCGAATTTGGGAGACATTTTAATTAGATAAATTGCCCACCAAAGAATAAGTTCGGAAGAACTTGTGCTCTTCGGTGTTCCGGTGCTCCAACCGGACCCCGGTGTACCGGTTATTCCAAAGAAACGGTCGCTTTTGGACTTCTGCAGTTAACATTTCCATCACACAAAATACACAAAAACACGGTCTTCTACAAAGCAATTACCAGAACAAACGAGATAAACAAATCAAACGCGGCGTTTGACGCGAGGCGGTGACGATAAAAATCAAACTAGTTTGGAAATCAATCCGAAACGTTCAACGCTGTCGCGACAACGCGCCGTCCGAATCACGTGACAATTTCCATGGTTTTCATTGGTCTGCGTCTTCAACGCGCCAACGCCCGAACGCTCCGACGCGCGCGGTGGATCCACGTAGGACACTGGGTAAGGGGTTCAAAATAGGGGTTGAAATTTCCAGAACGCCTATACCTTTGTTTTACGTGAATTTTTTCACGGTTTTAAATAATTCTTGGACTTGCGAGTTGTTTAAGACCATCCGGAGCATCGTACGTCCAGCCGTTCGTTCACAGTAAGGCCCCGAAGTTTGCACCGACAGGCATTTTCGACTCCAGTGTGAATGAAATTGTATACTCTTGTCACCAGGGACGCGCTGGATTCAGTCAATCAATCAATTTATTCAATCAATTGATCGATCAATCAATCAAAATTTTCAATTGAAATTGGAATAGTTTGTAAATTATTGGATTACTTTATTGTTTGCAATTGGGGAATCATAGGCTTGTTTGTGTGTCTGTTGTTTTCAATTGCAATTGGCCACTGCTCACTTGAATTGGAATTCATTAATTTGAATTGGAATTCATTTCGAATTGTCTAATTGGCATGGTGCGCATTGGCATGGTCCGAAATGGTTCTGAAATTCTATTGGCCCAACGCTGTCTGCGATTCTCATCATAACATGTATAGACTAGTACATATTGTATTATACAGACGGGTTATCTATACATAGAGCTGTGATCTGTAACAGAAGGGTATTCTATACAAAATAATAAACCGTTGTGCAGGGATTTGCAGCGTTTTTTATTGCATTTTCGGATTCTGCATACCTTGAAACGTAAACCATCAAATTTTGAGAGGGGGAAGAATTTTTTTTTTTCATGCTCGATTCCAATGGTTCATTATTGAAAATAATAAACCAAAATGCAAAACATGTAACTAAAATATACATTTATTTTTTGAAATATGCGTAAAATGTATAAAATATTTCCTGAAATTCTGAAATACTAGGTATGTAAAATCGGGGAAAATTTTTCAAGTCAAAATAAATGGTGAAAATACGTAAAAATAAAAACGGAGTTATTGAATGGTTGTCTATTTTCACTAATATACGAAAAATACACTGTTATAACGGTTTCGGTGATCAAACCATCGTCAGTAATAAGCAATAACTTTTTCTTATACTAATTCTTTCTTACTGTTCTTATACTAATACTTATTTAATTATAGAAAATGAGATGTTGAAAAATTTTAAAAAATATCATCCGGAAACTCACGTAGGTAGATACTTAGCAATCAATTCAATTATCCTATTCGAGTGCGAATTTCTCGGTATTTTTCACCAGAAAACAGAGTGTCCAAGCCAAAATGAGTTTTCAGCAGTGGAAAATGGAATGCAAAATACTGTTTTCACAGCTTCCTACTACCAGCGGCAAATGGCGGTATTCTTCAAAACTTTGAAAAACAGTTGAAATTGAAGAATAGGTGTCTCATTTAATGAAATATTTGAAAATATGTGTCAGTCAATGGAAATATTTGAAAATATGTATTAGCGTCATGTGTGAAAATATTCAACATTAATGTGTGGTAAAATGGTTCGAAAAGTGTCAGTATGAACACATCTAGTTGAAAATCATGGATACATACCCTGGGAAAAAATGTGTGAATACGTAAGAATCCTATCCCTAACTATTATCAATACCCAATGAAACTTAGAGATTGAAAAAGAGGCTGTTGATTTTTTATAATAAAGAGCTCAATTTTCGACTCAACAAATTAGAGAGCTGTAAACCCATGGGTCAGAAAATGGCCTATTTTGGTTTATTATTTTCAATAATGAACCATTGGAATCGAGCATGAAAGTTCATTGTTTAACCCTCCTCAATATGTGATGGTTTGACTTTCAAGGTACGTAAAATCCGCGATCCGGCGTAAGTAGATGTTGCAATAAAAACGCTGCAAATTATTACACAAAGGTTTATTATTTACTGTATAGATGCCCCTTCTGCGTAGATCACCGTTTTCTGTGGTCAATACCTACCCTCGAGCTCCCCCCGGGAAAGCCATAAATCGAGTGCTGGTGCCAGCCCGGGAATTATAGTTTCATAAAAATGCGGGGGATTCAATAATTCAATAATTAATTATTTGTTTGTATTCATGAAGCATAACTTTTGTTCAAGATACAAAAGTACTAATCAACAAAATCAGAAAGATCGCCAACATAATACTTCCATTTCCTTTAATAATATTATGGATACAAGTTTGGCGGCAGGGGCCGCCCATTTCGGTCAAAATCGGTAAACATGCTTGGAAATCTCACTTCCAACCAACTTACTGACACCACACCAACGTCATTTAGCTAGTGAACCCAGAAAATATTAGACTCATTCACATATTTTTTGCTGTCAGGTAGCCAAATGAGATGCCATCGAGTTCAAAATCAATAGGCACGATGCAGACATCCTAACGGGCATTTGGGTACTAACCGCACCAATTTTGGTCCATTTTCATGGCAATTGGCGTTGTTAATCGAAAAATTAGAAAACCCGTCATAACTTCATTTGTCTACCTAGAAATATCGTTCCCATCTCAAACTGAAGAGTTCAACGAGATCCCCCCGTCTCTCTGAAAAATACTGTATTTCGAGTAAGTCATGACCATTTGAAATTCCAAGATACGTACTCATTTTTTCCACTTTTGAACAAGATTCCATGGTTTCCTCGAACACCTATTTTTGACGGTATCACCATACTTCCATTCATATAATATATATAACATGAACATGGAGGTAATCCTATATAAGTAATAGGAACATGGTATTAATAGTGGGTCCAACGGCATACAATTTTCAGGGTACATACTCATAGAAATCAAAAATCGCTGTACAGGTGTTGGTGCTATGACGGCACCGGTCGGTGCCGGTAATGGCGTCGCTAAATCCAAAAATAGCTGATCTGGGGTCGTTTTACTGGAGACTACTGGTCAGCGCAAAAGTATGCGTGGGTCGTACAACTCTTAACCGCAGATTTATCGTAAGCATTTAAAAGACAGAGAACAATCACCGGTGCGGCGAGGGAATGTCTAAATGGCCTGAATGGGTGTAAAAAGACGTTGAAAAATCGACGAGAACGCATGAGCAGGTAATTACAGATCTCTTTGAGAGGGAAGAAGAAACGTAGGTACGGAGTGTGAATGGCAGCAACTAACATATGGCGCCCTCAAAGGTAAACGGTTTACGGAGGTTTTTTAGGGTCCAGAGACCCCACTGAGTTCTATGGGGTGTAATTAGTTATGCGGTACGGGGTGGGTGATTAGGTGTTGTGACGGCGGGAAGGGTTTTTTTTCTAATGCAAATGTTGTGACCCGTTGAAGTAAGAGTTGACGAGGATATCTGAGGGGAATGTTGATAAATTTCTCAAGGGAACCGGACCCCATTTACTTCAACTACCACGAGGCTCTGACGACCCAATTATTTTGGTTTATTGTTTTCAATAATGAACCATTGGAATCGAGCATGAAAAAAAAAATTCTTACCCCCCCTCAAAATTTGATGGTTTACGTTTCAAGGTATGTAGAATCCGAAAATGCAATAAAAATATTTCTGTCTGTCCGCCGTACGCCGTACGCCGTACGGGCCACTTTTCTTAGTTACCATGAAAAAAAATCGATGAAATTCGGGTTATAGGTTCCGTTCGGCGTCTAGATGGTCCTCGAAGCTCGACGTTACTGTGAGTCATCTCTAAGGGGTTCAAAATAGGGGTTGAAATTTTCAAAACGCCTATACCATTTTTTTACGTAAATATTTTTACGGTTTTAAATAGTTCTTGAACTTGCGAGTTTTTTAAGACCATCCGGAGCATCGTACGTCCAGCCGTTCGTTCACAGTAAGGCCCCGAAGTTTGCACCGACAGGCATTTTCGACTCCAGTGTGAATGAAATTATTGTATACAATTCAAACCAAATCTCGTAACCAGAGACGCGCCCACAATAGGAATTTGTGAATACGGCCAATCATTGGTAGGGATCACCTGATTATATTGGCGGAGTATGAAGTCGAGTTGGATGTTCTGTGATATTATTTAATTTGAAAAATGATGGCTCTTTTGGAGTTTGTTGGTAGGTAGTGAAACTTGAACAAACGTTGAAGTATTATTGATGGGTAAATTATTACTACGGTAAATCATTACTCAACGGTAAATTATTACACAACGGTTCATTATACCATCTACGTAGAAGGGGCTGGAGTTTGTTGGTAGGTACTTTTGCAACTTTTTTCACTCCTCATCAACAATTTCTTTTCAGAACTTCATTATGTGTGTTTCTTTTTGTTAGGTACTGTTTGTCATCGGCAGAATTATTTTAGCAACATTTAACTCGTGATTTAGGTAGGTACCTAGTAACGAGTACGGGGTTAGGTACTAACCTACGGAGGGTCTGCGATCTACATAATATGCATAGAATAGTACAACATATTATATTATATAGACGGGTTATCTATACATAGAGCTGTGATCTGTAACAGAAGGGTATTCTATACAAAATAATAAACCGTTGTGCAGGGATCTGCAGCGTTTTTAAAATAAACCTTGAGGATCCACAAAAAAACTCGATTTCTAACATTCGAAACCCGAAAAAACAAACATAATTTACAGTAATTTACAGTCACTTCACATAATCAATGCATAATGAACAAAAATAATGGACAGGCATTTTCTGACCTAGAAAAGAAGTTAGTTTTGCATACCTGCTACCTACTTTTTGACGGTAGATAAAATTACTTTGTATATAAAAATTAATGGACGATGTATGTTGGTAGGCACATGGTTTTCGTAACACGAAAGTACTTATAACTCACTCACAACGATTTATTATTCTCCGTATAAACGACCCTTCGTTCTTCATCACAGTTTCGTACGCTGTACCTACAACTGAATTGAATGCCCACAAACCTGTACAACAAAGTCCGCTAATTATTATAATGGTCCTATAACTGTGAAATCCTTCGAAATCTGACTCCAAGTTCCGTTCGTCCTTGGCAAACCAATACGGTTTGCCCCAAAAGGAGAGGGTAGTTGGGACCTGACCCATTGACGGTTACATGTATTTCCCGACTGAGCCATTCATTAGTGGCAGTAGACCCGACGATTTTCATGGTTAACATTAACTTTTACATCGGCAGAACCAACATTTTCTTCAGACGTTGGTGAAACAAAAACAATGTGACAGGCAACAAATATTGCACAAAATATAGTGCAAGAAGGTAGTGCACAAAATATAGTACACAAGAAGTTAGTGACGTGCCATAAGAACTTAAATTTAAAAAATATCGCAGAAATTTAAAAAAGATTGCACAAAATTAGTTTATATACTACTAGGTACTAGGTAATACTTATAAGAGCTGCAAAAGCGCAAGAAGATAGTGCAGTGCCATAGGAACTTAAATTTAAAAAAGATCGCAGAAATTTAAAAAAGATCGCACAAAATTAGTTTACATACTACTAGGTACTAGGTAATACTTACTACGAGTTAGAAAAGAGCAAGAAGATGGTGCAGTGCCATAGGAACTTAAATTTAAAAAAGATCGCAGAAATTTAAAAAAGATCGCACAAAATTAGTTTATATACTACTAGGTACTAGGTAATACTTATACGAGCTGCAAAAGCGCAAGAAGATAGTGCAGTGCCATAGGAACTTAAATTTAAAAAAGATCGCAGAAATTTAAAAAAGATCGCACAAAATTAGTCTACATACTACTAGGTACTAGGTAATACTTACTACGAGTTAGAAAAGAGCAAGAAGATGGTGCAGTGCCATAGCAACTTACCTGAAACAAGAACAAATAGATAGTGGGTAGGAATTTCAGGAATAAATTAATATTGTTGCCAAGAAATTCAAAAAAGATTGCAAAAAATTAGTTGACATACTACTAGGTACTAATATTTTGAAATGATTTGAAATGATTCATATTTTAATTGAGACTGTCCCTTATTAGTAAGTAGATAAAATATCAACAACAAAAAAGTTAATTATACTATTTCTGCAATGTAGGTTAGGTTGGTATAATGCACGTTGTGGGCTTTACAGGTGCTATGATTTCTCAAGTTTTCTAACAAAAATAATAAATGTTTACATGTTTTGAGTGTGACGAACTAGTCAAGGAATTCGGAAACGTTGGAAAATGAAGAAAATGTTGGGAGAATATGTTTTCATAGGAAAAAACACGAGAATAGTGACAGATTTCGGAAATTAGGTCACCATAAAAAAACAACACAGCGGACAGAGCAGTTAGGTAAACTTTTGTTGGTATATTTTGTAAAGGCCAAACAGGAAATGAATAATACATTTGTAACTTTATATTATTAGTCACACTATTGAACAAATTAAATTATACAATGCATTTTCCGGCTATCTTGTTGATTCAAAGAGTTAGTCACATCTGATGTTTTTACTGTCATAATGAGCCTCGTATTGCACGACATTTTGGGACGACAATGTGAAGTTCAGACGACAAGGCTGGGGGCTGAGGAGTGGAAAATGTTGACTTCCAAGTTCGTCATTATACGAAAAGTATACAATGATCGAATGGGCAGAGATGGGAGCTATGGAGGGCTCAGTCGTGTTTGACAAACTGCTTGGGATATTAAGAGACGCATAAATTACACTTGAGTCCGTCGAGAGGGAGGGGTTTCCTCTCAAAGGAAATAAAGAAGAGAAATTCGCGTGTTTGAAAAGGTTGAAAAGGAAGAAAAATCTTTGGAAACAGTTGAAAAACAGTTGGAAACAGTTGAAATTGACTTCCGGGGTCTTCTTCTTCGAGAAGACTTTCTTTATCGAACTTCTAAATAAAACGTCCGTCGTATTTCCGTTCCAACGCTTAATACCCCACGAAAGGTTTTTTCCTGATTAACTGTCAGAGATGATTTGAAGCAGAGTTTGTTGGGTCACGCGTACGCCAGGGAGACTCACAGGTAGGTACTAATAATTATATTATTAGTTCCTACCTACGATCTCATAGTACCTACCTACGGCTACGATCTCGAGGCAGAAGGGGATCTCTCATGGTTCTAATGATTATGTGCGTCATTTCACGAAGGGCGATCCATGAAAAACTGTAATACGCAATAATTTAATGAAATTTGACCAGGTTGAGGTCGCACACTTGCCTGTCGGTTCTTTTCAAGCCACCTAATCAGTTGGCCCTGACTGTCAATTCGGCGTTAAAATTTATAGTTCAAGCACCAGTAATAAAACAGAACTTGCGTCAATGAGATAAACCTACGTATGGAAAAAAAGCTGCAAAGTCCTTGTCACATGGGTTTATTATTTTATTGGACTCACCTACAGAAATGATGGCTGTTCATTTATTGTTTCTCAAAACCACGAATTAGGCTCCTTTTTTAAAACTAATTATCTTTGACCGTTAATAGTGCCAATTATTTGCCGTGATTCAACTGATGATAATACTACTTCTAGTGTTATTATACAAATTTATGGTGATTTCAGACAATTTCCCATGTTTTTGACCCATAAAAAATTAATTTCGGGAGCTTAACCTTCGTTACAACCTCAATTTTGCACTCTTCGGTCAAAATAACCTAATATTCGGTCTTCTCGCCCTAAAAACCATGGAAAACGATACCTCACGAGCTCATGTTTACTAAAACCTCAAAAATCCCTCGAAAACCCCTATTTTTACACCCATTTTTCTCCCGTAACACCCCTGAGTGTATTCCGATCGGGCAGCCGAGCTTCGGAGCAAAACTAGGACACAAATATATTCCAAAAGTGGGACCCAAACTGTGTGAGGAAGAACGACGACTTTAGACCAAAATTTAACGTAAATTTAAGGCTTAAACTTCGTTACAACCTCTATTTTCCACTCTTTGGTCAAAACTGACTTCATATTCGGTCTACTCGTCCTAAAAAAACATGGAAAACGACGCCTAGCAAGCTCATTTTACTAAAACACCAAAAAACCCTATTTTTACACCAATTTTTCACCCATAACACCCCTGGGTATATTCCGATCGGGCTGTAAGGTTTCGGGACAAAACTAGGGCCCAAATTGAGCCTGTGTGCGAAAGAACGAATTTTTTAGACCGAAAATGAAGCCGGTATATACGTGATACGGCGGATGGACATTGCATTTTTGGAATCTACGCACCTTGAAACGTAAAAGGCAAAATTTTGAGGGGGCGTCAAACAAATTTTGCTGAGCGAATACATAGACGTGTATTACTCACAGAATAATAAACCAAAAGTAGATTGAGGTGAAAATGGGAACAAGGATATACCAGACCTCTCAAAGCTGAAATCAGAACCCTTCCGTTGTGCCACTCCACAAAATTCACTGGAAAAATGTCCGGGTCTCTCATTTGCATGATAATCAGTAAATTCGACAACGCAGCCTTTGATTTAAATACCACATGTTTGAATCAGACTGCCGAAGTGCGATAGAAGAGTCAAATGATATTGAAAATCACGAAACTACTTGAATTTCAATTCGAAACAAAATTCAATTTCATAATGTCGGGCACGTAAAAATTTACGAAGGAGCTAGGATCAGTCAGGTCTAGGAGCTGGGATCAGTAGCATCCTTACAGAAATCAAAAGCGATTTTTATATTTTTCCCCGCTGCTACTTCAATTAAAGTCATATAAAAACTGACGACCTTTCGTTCGGCTGTCTGCGTGAAAACCCTAATTCCTCAGATTTTCTGAAAAGCAAATGGAAATTTAACCCTTCCACCTCTGGTGGGACGTACATGTAAGGTTTTTGCACTAATAAACCTGCTGGTACACATTATGTCCAGGGAACTGAATGACCTACTGCTTCAATTTTCCAGTTGTTTTAGGGTCTATGGAATACATGCTAAATCCTTATGGAATATCGGTTATGAATAATTCATCATGCCTCTTCCAATTCCAATACGGTGAATAATGAAAAATGAAAACGCCGCAAAGTCCTTGTCACATGGGTTTATTAGACATACCTACAGAAATGCTGGCTGTTTATTTATTGTTTCTTTCACGTGAAATAATTCGAATAGCAAGGTATTTCTGATGGTTTCCACCAATTTTGGCCCCCAAAACACGAATTAGGTACGATTTTTTTTTTCAAATTATCTTTGATCATTGGTAGTGCCATTCAATCGTCTTGATCCACGTGTTGACATTTTTTCCAGTCTTATTATACAAACTGATGGTGATTTCAGACGATTTCCCAGGTTTTTCACTCATAAAAAATCAATTTTGGGAGCTTAACATTTGGTAGAACTCAATTTTCCACTCTTTGGTCAAAATCGATATTCGGTCTTCTCGTCCCAAAAACATGGAAAACGATACCTCAAATGCTCATGTTACTAAAACACAAAAAGTACCTATTTTTGTGCACATTTTCACTCATAACACCTCTGGGTATATTCCGATCGGGCTGAAACGTTTCGGGACACAACTAGGGCCCAAACGGAGCATGTGTGCGAAAGAACGACTTTTTTAGACCAAAAATGAAGCCGGTACACGTGATACGGCGGACGGACATTGCATTTTTGGAATCTACACACCTTGAAACGTAAAAGAAAAAATTTTGAGGGGTGTTATAAAAAATTTTTGCTGAGCAATTACATAGGTGAATTATTCACAGAATAATAAACCAAAATTAAAATGACTGTGGATCACACACACAAACCTGCTGGGATTATTATGTCCCGGGAACTGAATTACCTACTTGTGGGCCGGTTTCACCAACGCGGACTATCCAGAGATTAATCTCGGTCGAGGTTTAAGCCATCGATTTTGAGAAAAGACAGTTTCACGAACGCCTGATCTCGGAATAACTCGCGCTATCGGCGCATTAAGTTAATACATACCTCCTTTCAGGTAGTTTAAACCTCTGATCTGCGGTTCATCTCCGATTCTCAGCGAGGTGCTTGCCATTTTAAAACCTTTTTTGTGTGCATTTCTTCATACTCATAATGTTCATAAAACATTCTGTGTCATTCAAGTCATCCTCCGATGAAGATTTCAATGTATTTTTGGAAGTGGCCATGCCAAGACGGCGGATAAAGGGTCGACCATTTCCAGAAATGGGATGATGGCGATGTTTTTCACGAGGTTCCGCTTTCCCAAGGAAGGGATGAGCGTCGTGCTCGATATATCAAACTTTCTAGTTTTCCAAACAGAAATAGGACCACAAATGCTCATACACCAAACCAGGTAGGGTACAACATCGGAACCATCATGGCAATTATTTCCTCGAGTACGTAATACTCAAACCTTCTTACTATGCGGTAGGAACTTACACACTGCGTTAGTAAGTTCTTCTGGGGCATTTGTAAGGGTTCATATTTCGAAAAAATTGGTTGGAATTTGGAAAAAGGTCGCAGCATTCATTGAATGGGTTAAGTTTTTACTTTAGAAGAAGAAGAATAAGAGTTGTCCTGGTATCCTCCCAGAACCACTCCTTGTAAACCTGTAAATATTAGATCTTGCAAATATACTCATAGAAGTGGGGACGAAAGACGCAGGAGCACCGAGGAACCTAGTGGGGATCCCCACCATCCTCCACTAGCTGGATGATGGAGGGAGACAGCCCTCAAGGGCTATAAAAACTCGCCTCCCTTCTACGCTATCCTCTAGTCGCTGACTACTCTCTTACCTCATTCCTCTCTCGCTCATTAACCTAAAAGATCCTGGAATAGGTGACAGCCTTGAGTGTTGGAACCTGCCAGGCAACGCATCCTAAAAGATCCCATTGAATTGGTGACAGCCTTTAGTGTTGGAACCAGCCTGGCACAACCTCGCATATCCAAAAAGATCCCAGATAATATGGTGACAGCGTTTAGTGTTGGAACCAGGCTAGGCACAACCTCATACCGCCCGGAGTGAATTATTGCTATACCAATTCACTACAAGAAATTTCTTGTTGGTATATTACTGTATTGTATTACACAGTTTAATGTCTCCGCAACAATGAATGGCGGACAAAACGAAAGTATCCATAGAAGAAATATCACAGATCCACCACTCATGGATGAGCATCTCTCCTCCATGTCATCTGCAATACGAGATAGGTGTTTCTGGGGATAGCAATGCTGATGGACACTGAACAATCTTGGCTACCTAGACCAAGGATTGGCTGAACCGCGGATCAAAAACGTTGGTGAATCTGTCAAAGCTCTGAACCGCAGATCAAATTTGAATCCAGGATTTATTGATACCAGGTTTAAACTGCGTTGGTGAAACCGGCCCTTGTAATAAACCGCTCCAAATTGTACATATAAGATTGTTTCCAATAAAGTTAAGGAGAAGGCGAGCTGGGTGATGCAAGGGACACAGCCAGGGAGCTCTCCCTCCAACGATCCCCCACCCGGGGATCGGTTATCAACGGCCCTGTGGACCCGGGGAGAGTAGAGGCGCCTTTATAAGGTGCCCTCCTTGCCCAGCTCTCCATTCTACCGATTTCACTCGAATTCGATGCCTTCTCTCCCTCACCTTACCCTTCTTCTTAACCTCTCTCTCTCTCTCTCTCTCACAAAAGAACCCAACGTGGTGATAAACCTTTCTGGCCCAAGCCAATGTGGTGATAAACCTTTCTGGGCACATCCTCTAGTATCCAACGTGGTGATAAACCTTTCTGGCCTAGCAAATGTGGTGATAAACCTTTCTGGATACCAGCTACCTCGTACCCGACATCTCCTTCTCAAACTCACCTTCCCAAACCACACCTACCTCAATCTCCATCACCACACTACTGCTTCAATTTTCCGATCGTTTTGGGCCTATCGAATACTACCTACAATCCTTATTACGGGAGAATGAGTATAAATTCCTCATGCTTCTTCCAACAGGGTAGGTAGGAAATGACTGTGGGACAACTGTTATGAGTATTGAGGTTTGTCACGCCGCTGCGAAAGTAAGCTGTTATTTACAACTGTTATTATATTTTCTTGACAACAGCTGCTTCGTTTTTTATCGGCAACTGTTGTAGCAAAACTGCTGTGCGTTTTCGTTCCCATCACTATGGGACAGTAGAGTCCCACCTCAAAAGCGCTGAAAAAACGGGTGGGACTTACAAGCATGCCCCACCTTTATATGAATTTACCTAATCTGCAGGACCTACGTGTCCCAGTAACAGACGTCTATAAAAGGTAAATTTACGTTCACCTGTTGCCATGGTGAAAGAAAAACGTTCCAAATGATAGATTTCAATACAATCAAGGTGATTTTTTTTTAAATAAACACGAGCAGACGAAAATAATCATTACCGATTAGGCAGTGCAGTGAAGCTTGATTCTCAGCAGGGTTGAAATTGAAAGGGATAAAACATTGTGCCATAGTTCACTGTCAACCCCACCCCCACCTCTCCAATGACTAACACCCCCTCCACTGCTAGACTTGGATTTCTACTCTCCATTTTGACATCCACTGCATTTCCCACCTGGCTTTTCTAACGACTCCATAGTTCAACTTTGGTTGAATCAAATTAATCATTCCTCCGCATTACTCGCTGAATTACAAGATAAATTTTTCTTTTGGCTCAACGACCTCCATCTCCAACCTCAATGGCCGCCATCCACCAGAGTGAACTCGGTTTAAGAAATCCCCCGTCTTACACAGAGTTTACTTTTTGGGATAAAAACGTATTTGCAGGCGATAATCAAGCCCGGAAACGCAGAATTACGGATTGAGTCTGAATATTAAACGGTGGCTCCTCTCTCCTGATTGCGTTTTTGTAATTCATGAGAATAAGGAGCAGAGAGGACGGAACAATAGCAAAAGCTCTGCTCATTGAGGGAACCTCTCCCTCCTCCATTCCTGAGCAATCTTTGTTTTTGAAATTCTAATGACAGCTGTTGGTAGAGTTTTACCGCGAGAATGAGACCCGGGGATTATTACTATTACGAGTTTTCCTCCCGCTGGCGTGATGGGAGTTTGGCTGCATAGATTGGAGCATGACAACTGCGAGTGTTGAAGAGCTGGAAAAAGTTGGCTCCGAGAACTTGTCTAATGAACGACCATCACATCACACATCCATTTGTGTCATTAGCTTGCAAACACTAAGAATTTTCTACAGCGTCTGCCGAGGTGTTCGTCAAGGTTCGTACTGCGAGGCGTTACAGAATTATGATCAATAAAGGGTTCTCCAACTAATGGCGTTCGAATCACATCAGATCAAATGACGAAGGATGTACAGTTTGAAGGATGTACAGCTTGGTGTGAAAAAATTATGCAAAAGTCCTACGAGTTCATGCTGAGGTTATGTTTATCATTTGAAATAATGAACCTTCGGAATCAAGCATGTAAATTTTAACCCCCCCCCCCTCCCCCCACACTCCATCCCAACATGTTATCCTCAAAATTTGATGGTTTTCTTTCAAGTTACGTAAAATCCGAAAATGGAATAAAGACGCTGCAAAGTCCTTGTCACATAGGTTTATTATTCTATTGGACCTACAGAAATGCTGTTCATTTTTTAATTCTTTCCTTTTTTTCCCCATGCACAATAATTGAAAATGCAATTTTTGATGGTTTCTACCAATTATGGCCCCAAAAAAACGAATTAACGAACGAGGCAACTTTTTTCCATCAAATTATCTTTGATCAATGATAGTGTCATTTAACTGTCTTGATTCACCTGTAAATGCCTGTTAATCTATTGTAATAATACAAATTTAGGGTAAATTCAGATTATTTCCCAGGTTTTGACTCAGAAAAAAATGAGTTTTGGGAGCTGAACCTTCGTTACAACCTCAATTTTTCACTCTGGTCAAAATCAACTTCGTATTCGTTCTTCTCGCCCTAAAAAACATGAAAAACGATACCTCACCAGCTCATGTTACTAAAACACCAAAAAACCCCATTTTTGCACCCATTTTCACCCACAAGAGAACACCCTTGGGTATATTCGGATCGGGCTGCAAAGTTTCGGGACACAACTAGAGCCAACATGGAGTCTGTGTGCGAAACAATGAATTTGTTAGACCGAAAATACAGTAGATACGGATGATGCGGCGGACGGACATTGCATTTTTGGAATTTACGCACCTTGAAACGTAAAAGAAAAAAATTTGAGGGGGTCTTATAAAAATTATTTGCTGAGCGAGTACATAGTGTATTATTCATAGAATAATAAACCAAAATACCAGGCACATACCCTAGTTACCATGTTGGTACCAAAATTAATTAAATTTGGTTTGTAGGTCCCATTTGTGGTCTAGCTGATCGCGCAGCTCGGTCTTACTGTGTCGCATCTCTAAAGGGTGAAAATAGGGGTTGAAATTTTCGAAAAATTTCAATAGATGGTTTTTATGACTTTTCACATTGATTCGAATTTCTTAAGACCACCTGGAGTTCACAGTGAGGCCCTGAACTCTGAATCAAAAAGATTCGTTAACATGAATATGAAAAGCAGCTAATCTCAACTCGCCGCTCCGCGAACTCAGCAGTCAATCAGCCAAAACGTGTACAGCAGCACCTACAGGTGTAATCTGCAAGTGAGGACAGTGAATTCCGCCCGTTGGTAATTAAACGGCTCAGGAGAAGTAATTATGATCTCAACAACGAATCACAGTACGAGTTCACAGTGGCACGAAGAGCGGCGGTGTCGGGCTTCCGGCGGATATCCCGATTTGAACGGAAGGTACGGCAGACACGAAAGAGTCGCGCGATGCCTCCATCACGTTTCGCTACGACTAAAATCATAATAACCGGCCTTTGAATTATTTATGATCGGGAAAGCGTCAGCGGCCGACGGTAACAAGCGTTAATTGAATCCGAAACTCAAACATCATTATGACTCACTACGAATTACCAACGCCTTCAAAGCAAATTATTCCCGAATACTAATCAGAACTACCTGCTGTTGACTACAAAGTCTGGCAAGAATAATGCAGAGTTTAAAGTTAATGTGTGACGCACCTTCTATTCAAAATGGCACAATAGATTGCTATTATACTTGGAAGTTATTTCATTTATTTATTTATTATCTTATTTTTTTATTCAGTTATTTTATGTATTACCTTATTGTTTCTATTTATTTATTACCTTCAAACAAATTATTCCCGAATACCAGCAGAGCTACCTAATGTTTATACAGTGTCTGATAAAAATAATGCAAAGTTGAAAACTAATGTGTGACGCACCTTCTATTCACAACGGCACAATAGGTTGCTATTATACATGGAAGTTATTTTATTTATTTATTACCTACCGTATTTAATTTATTGACATTTTATGTCTTTACTATGGCACATAACTCAAAAAGTGTGACGTTACGGTGTGACGAAGAAAGCGTTATGAAAAATGTCTAATGATTTTCACGTACAACCGATTCGTTGCTACGGAACTTTAACTTCGCCAGTTATCATCGTACAAAAATCGTTCACCACTCGTTGGATAGCTCTCGATTTACCTAACCATATTACGTTAACCACTGCGGAATGCGTGGCCGACAAGCTGCGGTATGAGCGTGATTGTTTAAATAATTGTTTACACACAGGTGATCATTCTCACTAACGAGGTACGTGGTACGTGGTGTGGGTGCGGGAGGGGGCGCAAAGACATTACAGGTTTGTTCCATCCGCGTCAGTGCGAGCTCATCAGTGCGACACCCGCCAGTACGGAACCGAATGGTGTGGGGGTAGGTGCAGATACGAGTGCGAGTGTCCCTCGTGGTTGCGTACTTGTACGAAAGCTGAACCCATTTGTTTCAAGGGTGCTGATTTTCCTTCAATGCGTGCTTTAAGCAATGTTTATTATTTATTTATTATTCATTGGACATACCTACAGAAATTTGGGCTGTTCATTTATTGTTTCTGCAATAATAATTGAAATAGATATTTCTTCTCGCGATTTAAGTACCTACCTATTATTATCCCGCTGAGTTTATTTTCATACCTTCTTCTTTCAAAACACTCAAAATGGATGGGAACGTTATTTTTATTACCTTATGTTTTTCATTTATTTATTTAATTTATTTATTCATTACCTTCAAATAAATTATTCCCGAATACCAATCAGAACTATCTACTGTTGCCTACAAAGGCTACTGGCAAGCGAAGAACAGTGCGAAAAGAAAAACGGAGTTATTGAAAAATAGTCTATTTCCACTAATACACGAAAAACGCAACTCCAGTAACTCCAGTTATTGTGTGTTACTGACGATGGTTTGATCACCGAAACCGGTATAACAGTGTTTTTTGCGTTTTTCGTGTATTAGTGGAATAAGACTATTTTTCAATAACTCCGTTTTTCTTTGAAATGGGTTTCCACGATTTCGTCGCGAGTGATTTAGTTCGTAACAGTGCGATTTATTTATTTTATACCGATTTATGCGATTTATAAATTTATTTATTACCTTATTGTATTTATTTATTCATTACTTTCAAATAAATTATTCCCGAATACCAATCAGAACTACCTACTGTTGGCCACAAAGGCTATTTGGCAAGAGAAGAACAGTGCGAAATTGAAAATTAATGTGTGACGCACCTTCTATTCATAATGGCACAATAGGATGCTATTATACTTGGAAGTTATTTTTTTATTTATTACCTTATTTATTTATTTATTAACTTGTTTTATTTATTTATTTATTACCTTCAAATAAATTATTCCCGAATACCAATCAGAACTACCTAATGTTGACTACAGGTCTACTGGCAAGCCAAGTGTCGTGGTTCTCCTCAAACCTCTACATGTACAACTCCTATGTGATATAGAAAGATTTAACCGAATAAACGAAGGGAACGACGAGCCGGGTAACGCCAAGGGAGAAGGGCCCTCAACGGTCATAACGGCTGATTGTGGACGAGGGACGGGTCGAAAAGGGCCTTTATAAGCAGACCTACTAGCCCAGCTCGTCACTAGACGGATCTCGCTCTTACCCTCGACTTCTCTCTCGCCTGACCTACGCCTCCTCTTTTTCTCTTTCGTTCCTTGCGCCTGCTGTGGTGAAAACCGCGGGGTGCTCCCTCTTGAATACTCGCTGTGGTGAAAACCGCGGGGTACTAGCCTCCAAATCCCAGGCGCCTGCTGTGGTGAGCCACTACCTTTAGCACCTGCTAAGGTGAAACCCGCGAGGAGCTAACCTCTTCTCCAAACTAACACCTGCTGTGGTGAAAACCGCGGGGCGTTTAGCAAAATACTCCTACGGAGCACATCCTTCCTCATCCAAACCTTCACTCCACTCATCCTTCATCTCACCCGAACCTACCCAACCATTAGGAGTCACCACACCAAGAATAATGCAAAGTTGAAAGCCAATGTGTGACGCACCTTCCATTCGCAATGGCAGAATAGGTTGCTATTATACTTGGAAGTTATTTTATTTATTTATTTATTATTTTTTTCAAGTTGAGATCCGTGGTTATTTGTATCACTAAAACTAATATATAGCTTTTAGTCACTGCTTATATGTAATCCATGACTCAACTAAGGCTGGGTATCCAGTGATTACTTAGCATATCCATAACAGTGAATTATGTAGGTATGTTATCAAAGATGAATTTGTGAGCGTTTAGCGAGGTGGATACCAGTTAAAGTTGTTCGAAACTAAGGAGATGAATAAAAGTTCCAGTGTGGAGATCGCAGCCACACAACACTTCCAAGTTCTTCATAATAGTATGATACAAGTTTGGCAGAAGACCAGAATGGCCGCCCATTTGGGTCTGACCATGAGAATACAATATAAATATAATTATACTTGCATAGAAACCTCACCTTCAACCACTTTCTGACACTGCACTTACGTCATTTAGCTAGTAAACGTAGAAAATGTTGGACCCATTGACATATTTTGTTGTTGTCAATTAGCCAAATCAAATTGGATTGAGCTCAAAATCAATAGGCATGATACAGATATTCTAACGGACATTCTGGAACCAACTGCTCCAATTTTAATCCACTTTTTAAGGCAGTTATCGTTGAAAAATCGAAAAGTTATAAAGCCCGCCATAAATCCCTTACTTTTCCACCTAGAAAGCTCGTTCTCACCTCAAACTGAAGAGTTTAACGTGCTGAACAAAACCCAAAGGGAAAGTCAGAAAAAAAATGCCGTATTTTTTGGAAGTTATGACCATTTAAAATTCCATAGGTTCACACGTGTGGAGTAACATCAAGCGGAAACTTGTCTAGAAACTCGTTTTGAGCACTTCTGAACAAGATTCCATGGTTTTCTCGAACGACTATTTTTAACGGCATCGCCATACTTCCACTCCTGTACCCGAAACAGGAACACGGAAGTAAAATTAACGTAAAATGGAAGTAAAACTGCGGCGTGGAGGAACAAATTCAGCAGTGTGACGTCACTTGTCGCCAGTGGGTAATTATTGAATCCAAGTAAACACGTATTATTTCTTCCGACTAATAAGAATTTCCCCATCAGTTAAGAAAGGATTCAAGGACTAGAATGAGGAAATTTCAACTAACGTATACTTCTCATTGGAATAACTTGATTATCCAGCTAACAACTCTACCGAAAGGATATCCCTCGGAGCTGTAACCGATATGCGCATAAACCGGGTTAAAAGTGATTTGCCCTTTTTCCTTTCATCTCCCTTCAAAGATTTAAAAAAAAAACACACACACGCGGAAAAGCGAACGAACAGTAAGCGAATTCGACCGACCTTCACGAGCTCAAACAAAATGGAATTCACGAGGCTGAATTATTCACGTGATTTAACCTCTAAACTCCGGCTTGTTTATTCAAGGATACCAAATACCACGCATTGCTGATCATGACCGTATGCGAATGCAACAGTAGGATGGGATGATGCCATTCGGAAAAGTTTACAATTTGACCGGTATTATAGGTCAAATATAATTTATCGAACCTACTCACGTAAAGAATTGATCGAATGGCCTTATTGGTTCATTATTCAATAATGAACCATTGGAATCGCGCATGAAAAAAAAAAATTCTGACCCCCCCCCCCCTCAAAATTTGATGGTTTACGTTCCAAGGTAAGTATGTGCAATCCAAAACTGCAATAAAAAAAATTGCTGTCTGTACGCCGTACACCGTACGAGCCACTTTTCTTAGTTACCATGAAACAAAATTGATGAAATTCGGGTTATAGGTCCTCGAAGCTCGGCGTTACTGTCAGTCATCTCTAAGGTGTTCAAAATAGGGGTTGAAATTTTCAGAACGCCGTAGATAGAAGGGTATGGTTTTTTTTAACGTTATTAAATTTGTCTTGAGCTACACAATTTTTTGAGACCACCCAGAGCATTGTATGTCCAGCCGTTCGTGTGCGCCAAAAAGCTTCGTCAACACGATCGTGAATCAAACGGTATAAATCCGGCCCGGATATCATCACTAGGGAGCACCTGATTATAATCAAGGATGCCTGTATGAAGTCGAGTTGGTTGTTCTGCTATATTATTTCATTTGATAAGTGATGGACTATTGGATTTTGTTGGTAGGTACTTTTGCAACTTGAACAACCGTTGAAGTATTATTGATTGGTAAATTATTACACAATGGTAGTGTAGTGATTGAGAATGGTTAGTTTATTGGTGGCACTCGGCTCTTTTATAGACCCTGACCTGATCAGGGGGGGGGGGGGGGGTCGGGGGGTCCCCACTCTGAGAGAATACATGTCTACACATGGTGTAGGTTGTGGAGGAGCAGCCGATCACAACACTGCTCCCCCCAGAATTTAAGTAACGTATTTAGTTAAATTTTGTTCTTCGTGCCGTTGCGGTGGCGGTTGTCGGGCGTGGGAGGTGCGTGTGCTGGTTGCGGTGGTGGCGGTGGTCCGTTGTGGCTGTCCGGGTCGTTGTCGTTGGGGGCGGTACGTTTGCGGCGTTTGAAGCGCCGGGATGTAGGTTGAGTGCGTGGGTACGGCCGTGGCGGCTGATCGGGCGGGGCGTTGTTGCAGGCGCCAGGTGCATGGGGTGCGGCATTGTTGTGCTCGGGGGTCCCATGTGCGGCGGTAGAAACACGAGCCGTTCGTCGCGCGGCGTGTGGTCGGTCGTGGCTGCGTCGGCGGTCGCTGTTGTCGTCTATTCGAATCACACGAACCTCTTCGGTGACGGTAGCCACTCGAGGAGGGGGGGCGAAGGGTATGAGGCGATCGGCGAGAGCAGCGAGTTTCGTAAGATCGGGTTCGTCATGCGCCGCGAGGTGAAGGCGAAGGCTGTCTAGAAGGGCTCGCAGAAAAAGCTGCCAGTTGAGCGGGGTCGAGGTGTCGGCCGGGTGTGCTCTACGGGTGAGAACTGACGGTAGCTCGTCGTCGGAAGTCGGTTCGGAGTAAGGCGGTGAGCCAGGAGCCGTCGGACGGTGCGTGTGCGGCCAGAGGGCGAGTTTACGATATCCGGTAGCTGTTGTCGTTCGATGATGCCAGCCGCTAGTAATTCGCCGAGATGGGCCGACGCTTTCGCGTTAAGGTCCGGTGATATTGGGCGAAATTTCGCGTGGCATGGAGACGCGTGGACGTTGCGGTGTGTCGGCCGGGAGGGCTCTACGGAGTCGGCGGGCGAGGAGTGACGGATTCTCGTGCTCGGAAGTCGGTTGGGGTCGGCGTAGAGGGCCGCTTGTCGGGGCTCGAGGGCGAGGAAGGCGCGGGCGAATTTAGCATGCGGCGTCGTGAGGCCTTCGTGAGTCAATGTGATCTCGAGTTGGGCGAATCAGACGTGCGGGAATGCGGGGTCGTACGGCTGGCGACATCCGACTCGACCCCGCCCATACCAACACGACCCCGCTGTGATCTCCGACTCGACCCCGCCCGTACCAACCCGACCCCGCTGTACGGGGCGAAGGCCGACTCGACCCCAGGAAGTGAAACAATGAAACTCGGCGCTCCGCGCCTCGCCAGGGGGCGAGCCCCCTCGACCCCCGGATGCTTACTGCTTAGAGCCTAAGCTGGGTTCACATGGTCGCGTAAACGCTCAAAAGCGTAAAGCGTAAAGCCTCCTGATTGGCTACCGACTAGTTGATGGGGGGGGAAGCGTCAACGCCGAGTTCACTTTTGGAGGTGACTGTAGCGTATTGGAAATGTAGATATTTTGAGCGTTTACGCCGCGTAAAGCGTGCGCAGTAGACCCCCCCCCGCAGGGGCCATCCAAAATGGCGGATCCGTCACAGCTGATCTCCCACATCTTCAGGTAGAGGAAAGACTCGAAAGACAAAACAACGCGGGAAAACAACAGCTGGACAGTTCTCTCGAGGCGCATTGCGCATTGGCGTTACGCCTCCATGTGAACCAACACTCGCGTTTTCAGCTTTTACGCGCCTCCCACCCTCGCCGCCTACGTCGATTACGCTTTTGAGCTTTTGAGCGTTTACGCCACCATGTGAACCCAGAGTACGGCTAAAATTCAAGAAACATGGAACATGCTTTAGCCGCGTAGTTTACTACAACCAAGTGACAACCAAACAAGCGTCATTGTTTACCATCCATTTACAACATTCATTTATATAGTATTATTATGAAACTAGGATATAAATACCAAGAACAAATACGAAATACATTCGTGATAAATCAAGAGCTTTCCAACGAATGGAAAACGATTTTTGTCCGATGAAAATGAAAGAAGTTTCATTTCCCTAGCAACTACTCGGTTGTAAGTGAAAATCATTGTTAAAATTTCGTTCCACTTCCGCGTTCCACTTCCGCGTCGCCCATCCCGTGTAACGTTTTTCGGCTGGTTAGTCCAAGGCTAAAGCATGTTCCATGCTAAAATAATGAATTTAAAGACAATGATCGTAATACTAATAATAATATATTTTGTAATACTCACAGTTGCAATTCGTCAAACAATTCAGTCGTCAAACAAAGTGGTCAAACAATTCAATTTCAGTCACAACAAATGTAGTGTCACAATTTTTCAAGTTATGGTCGGTATTTCGAAATTCGCTTCATGAATTTGTACGTTGTCATCAGCCCCTGTCTCTGTTTTGCGATGAGTTATAAATAAATTAATGGGAAAATAATTTGAAAATTATGCATACATATTGTACATAAGGAAGTACCGATTTCACCTTGAACGTGACTCAGTCGAATTATTATTTCTTCTTCTTAACTCGCCGTCTCCAAACGAAGGTTGGCGATCCACATTGCTAGCTCCTCCCTATCTACAGCCGCTCTAAATATTTCAATGGACGAGCAGTTATACCACCGTCGCAGATCCTTCAGCCACGAATTTTTCCTCCTTCCAACCGAGCGTTTTCCAGGAATTCTGCCTTCAATAATCAGTCTGAGGAGGCTGTAGCGATCTCCGCGCATCACATGACCAATGTATCGAGTCTTCCTCTCCTTCAGGGTGAGTAAAAGCTCAACGGATTTACACATCCGTCCGAGCACCTCCATGTTTGTGACTTTCTCGACCCAAGGTATCCGCAACATTCGCCGGTATATGTACATCTCGAAAGCTTCGATGTTCTTTTCAATCCCGGGATCAAGTGTCCAACTTTCGCAGCCATACAGGAGCACCGAGAACACATAACACCGTACCATCCGCATTCGAAGGTCCAAGGAATGATCTCTGCGGGTGAAGAAGTTTCGCATCTGAAAAAATGTGCTCCTGGCCAACTCAATACGCGCTCGGATTTCTTTTTTGCAGTCACACTGCTCATTTACTTGCGCACCGAGGTATTTGTAAGAAGAAACCTGTTCGAGCCGGCTTCCATTCACAACCACATCGACGGGTTTTCTTTGCTTGGAAAACACGAGGACCTTAGTCTTGGTCACATTCAGGGATAGCCCGTTATTGCTGCTGTGACGCACCACAGCATCCATAATGGCTTGGAGATCCTCAGGGCTCTCAGCAATCAATACGGTGTCGTCAGCATACCGAAGGTTGTTGAGAACGACACCGTTCACTCTAACCCCTCTCTCTGGCACCTCGTCAAGAGCCTCCCGAAAAACTGCCTCGGAATAGAGGTTATAAAGCAATGGAGAGAGGATACATCCCTGACGCACACCTTTTTCAATAATAATTTGCTCTGACGTTGACTGCTCCACCCTAACCTCCGCACACTGACGCCAATACAAATTCGAGATAATGGTTATCTCCTGCTTATCTATCCCCGTCGATTTGAGTACTTCAATTAGTTTTTCATGGTTGATACTATCAAACGCCTTCTGATAGTCAATGAACGATGCATAGACATCCACATTCATGTCACGGCACCTCTGCATTAGGACATTCAATGAGAACAGGGCCTCCCTAGTGCCAACGCCGTTTTGGAACCCAAATTGTGTCTCCTCTAGCAAAAATTCACATTTTTTATAAATCCTGGTGTGGAGAATCCTCAGGAAAATCTTCAGGACGTGAGACATGAGGCTTATGAACCGATACTCATCGCAACGAGAGGAGCTCGGCTTCTTTGGCAATGGCAAGAATGTCGACCTAAGCCAGTCTGGCGGGATTTCACCAGAGCGGTAAATGACATTGAAGAGCAAGGTCAAGAGATCTATACCTTCGCCACCCTGATCAGCAAGCAGCTTGAGGACCTCTACATGAATCTTGTCCGGTCCAATAGCCTTCCTATTCTTTTGGGCCTTCAAGGCATGAATTACCTCACATCTGGTAATGTCTGGTCCAACCTCATTCAGTGCAACATCGGGAGAGGGAGGCACTGCAGGTCTGCTACAATGGAAAAGCCTCTCCACATAACCCTTCATCGCTGCAAGCTTTTCATTAACCCCTAATATGTATTGGTTGTCTTCCCCTTTCAAGAGAATAACATGCCCCTTCTTACTCTTGTTTGTCATCTCCTTAACCTTTCTGTGCACGTTGAACGAGTCAAACCTAAGCTGCAGGCTCTCTATCTCGGCACACTTTGCACTTAGCCACTGCTCCCGAGCCTCTCTACACTTCGTCCTCACCGACCTGTCAAGTTCTTCGTAGCGATCTGGGTGTGTAGATTTCATGCAGCGTCTCTCCTCCATCAGGAGAAGGATTTCCTCAGTCATCCATTCCTGTCTCTTAGTGGATGCCACATATCCAATATCCACTTCCTGTACCTTTATCACTGCATCCCTGACCTTTTCCCACGCTGTCTCCACCTGAAATGCTCCATCCACCATCTCTCTCCTGATCTCAACCATCGCCCCCTCTAGCGTAGTGCCGATTTTCTCCTTAAAGGCCGGATCGGAATTCAGGGCCTCCACGTTTACTTTCCTGGGCATAGGTGGTTTCTTGATGGGGAGGAATCGCTTAAACTGGACTCTCATTACAACAGGATTGTGATCACTACACACATCCGCACCAGGATACGTAGTGACTGACTTCACAAATTTCTTGTGCATCAGACCCAGCATGATGAAATCAATCTGGTTCCTAACCACATGATCAGGGCGGTCAGCAGGGGACTTCCAGGTATACAGGCGCCTAGGATGCTGCTTATAAAACGTGTTGGCAATGAAAAGGTTGTTCTCAATACAAAACTGAACCAACCGAGTGCCCCGTTCATTTCTTTCTCCCAACCCATAGGCACCCACCACATCAGCATCCACACCCAGTCCCACTTTGGCGTTCAAATCACCCATTACCAGCGTGATTTCCCCTTTCTTTGTGAGACGCAAGGCCTCAGTAACTTGTTCGTAGAAGCTCTCAACCTCCGCATCATCCTTGTCACAAGTTGGAGCATAGACCTGGATAACATTCATAATCCGGTAGGACGTGTGCAGTCGGAGAATGATTACACGGTCGCTGATGGGAGCAAAATCGACAACCGATTTCGCCACTGACTCTGTTACCATGATGGCAACCCCATACTGGTGATCTCGATCAGTCCCACCCGAGAAGAACATCGATCCGTTGTTGGTACGCTGACAACCCGAACCCGGCCACCTCACCTCACTTAGCCCAAGGATGCCGATTTGTAAACGGTCCATCTCAGCCACAACATTTGCAAGCTTTCCAGCGCGAAACAGACTGCGCACATTCCAAGTAGCAACGCGTAGACATTCATCAAACACTCTTAATCTACTGGGATTTTCAACAATTCCAACAGCCGGCGACGGGGAGATTCTTCGCACCCTCTCCTCATTTAAGAGGTGCCCCGGACTGAGGGCCATTTGTAGGTTTTCACTAGCCATTGGACGTGTTGGAAAAATACACAGTCACAATACACAGTCAATTTACACAGTCGAAATACGACAGGCAAACTCTGCGTATTCCAACTTGAACAGTTTCTACTGTATTAGTACAGATAAATACACTCACTTGCTCACACAGGTACTTTTCTCGATTATTTTAAATACCTACCTAAAACCAAGTGAAAGTTTCGTTGAAACTACACGTTTTTCTGGAGCAAGGAATTTTCAAATTACTGAAATATATTGTTGCAATAACTTGAAAATGAGTGAATACGTACTTACTCAGATCTGATATGAAACAATGATAATCTGCTATCGGCTTTGAAACAATGATCAACCTGCAATTGAGCTTTTGAAATTTAATGCCAGCATATGTATTAAATACATATTATGGATCGTAGAACTGATATAAGCAGCCGGAAAGCCCTTATATCTATAGCGGGGTCGACTTTGCTCATTGCTTGATTCACACACGGGTCGGGTCGGACTCTCACCTTCGGACTTTCACTTTCCTGGGGTCGAGTGGGCCGTCGCCCCGTACGGCCGGAGCTGGAGCGTTGATGTCGGTGGAGTTGTTTCTGCGGGTGTCGGTGGTTTCGGGACCGTTTTAGCGAATTTTCAAAGAAAATGAAGCTATTGCAATGGCTTCGAAATTTAAATAATATAAATTTTTGGAAATTTTCTTCATAGAAATCCGTTTCAGACCATTCTAAAACGATTCCTGAAATTTAACACTTTTTTATATGTATATATATATATATTTATTTATATATGTGTCACTCCAGACGATAACTCTCGATAGAATTGAGATAAACAGCTCAAATTTGCACAAAAAATCTATCTTGGCAATCGAAAGGCTAAGTTCGAAGATGGGCGAAATTGGCCTACTCTAAGGAGGGTTTTGGCGCATTTAAAGTGCGCAAAAATTACCCAAAAATCCCCAAAATGTTATTTTCCAACAAGTGACCCCTCATTTTAAAGGTTTTTGCACGCTGAACACGATGGTGGAATCGGATTTTAGATATCTTGATCCGTTCTCAAATTAGAGCATTTAAAGTGCGCAATAATTACCCAAAAATCCCCAAAATGTTATTTTCTAACAAGTGACCCCTCATTTTAAAGGTTTTTGCACGCTGAACACGATGGTGGAATCGGATTTTAGATATCTTGATCCGTTCTCAAATTAGAGCATTTAAAGTGCGCAAAAATTACCCAAAAATCCCCAAAATGTTATTTTCCAACAAGTGACCCCTCATTTTAAAGGTTTTTGCACGCTGAACACGATGGTGGAATCGGATTTTAGATATCTTGATCCGTTCTCAAATTAGAGCATTTAAAGTGCGCAAAAATTACCCAAAAATCCCCAAAATGTTATTTTCTAACAAGTGACCCCTCATTTTAAAGGTTTTTGCACGCTGAACACGATAGTGAAATCGGATTTTAGATATCTAAATCCGTTCTTAAATTAGAGCATTTAAAGTGCGCAAAAATTACCCAAAACTAGGATAATCTTTAAACTCTTACCCCCCCCCCCACCCCCTTAGAGTGGTCAGATTGAAATATGTGAGAAGTATTAATTGAAGACGAGAGTTCGAAGCAAAAAAGGGGGAGGCAAACGATTAGTACAACTCCTTGAATTTACCCACAGCGATCAAATAAATAAGCACTTAGTACAATTACGTAATAAACAAACGGTAGAATCAGGATGGACAAAACGTACAAATTAAAATAAATACGAAGAGAATATACATAGAAAACCAAATTTTAGACCGAAGTTTTCCTTTATTCAAAACCATAGCCATTAATTCGAATATTTCTTTGAAAATTCGCTCATTAAGTCATGCTGCATGACTGGTTTTTTTTTCGTTCTCTTTGTAGGCGCCAGCCCCGGAGAGGTGTCGTCTGGAAGTGAGTCTCTCGCAGGCGTCCGTGAGCGTTATATAGAATGCGCGGGGTAGGGCGGTGAAGCGGGGTGTCGCTGCGGTCTCCGTTGACGCTGGCGTCGGGGTGCGGCGGCGCTGTGGGGCGTCGGAGTGGGCAGGGGCCTGCCCAATAGATATTGAGTTAGGTAGACGTTGGGCAGCTTACTGGCTGAGAGTGAATGGGAGAGTTGAGTGGCTGGGGAGGGTAATTGTAGGTTCCAAAAGGAAAAGTATGCTTGGGAAGGTACTGATGCATGAATGGCAGAATAGATGGGATGTTAGTATGAAGGGTAGGTGGACGTATGAATGGTTACCTAGTGTGTTTGAGAGAGTGAAAGCTGAATGGATGGTCTTCGATTTCCACACGACTCAGATGATCTCTGGTCATGGGGATTTCGAGGATAAGCTGCATAGGTTTAATTTAAGGGAGAATGGGTTGTGTGAATGTGGAGAGGTGGGCACTGTCCATCACGTGGTCTTTGACTGTGTGTTATTTTCACAGGAGCGCGTGAAGGCGGTGTCCAGAGTGGAAGAGTTGGGGTTGCAGTGGGATGTGAGTGTGGTGAGGGTTGAAGAGGGGTATGAGGTGTGGAAGGGGTATGCTTGGGAGGTTTTGACGAAGAAGGAGGGGTGGTTCGTGGGCCCTGCCTTTGGGGCCAGTTAGGGGGGTGGGCTTAGTGATTGCTGGGGTTAGGGCATGGGGTGGGTAGGAATAAGTAGCTAGGTTAGTATTGACTGTGATATTAGGATATTAGGTTGACTGTGATAGGTTAGGGGATAGGGTGTGAATGTAATTTAAGGAGTGTATGTAATTTAAGGTATGACTGTTAGGTAGGTTAGGTTATAACAGGGGCAGCCGAATATCGAGTAGTGCCCGATCGTGTGGTGCCCTGGGGTTTGGACCTCTGAACCCCAGGGCGTAAAGGTGTGGGGACCGTATCCCGCATGGCTTGGTGTTAGTGGGGCAAGTCCAATCCCGCAAAGCACTGAGGCATGAAAAGCGGTAGGTCCTCCTGACGATATCCGAAGGAGGGCCGGGCCTGCGACCATTCTAGGCCTAGAGGCTCGAGACGGGGGGGGGGGGTCTGGGTTTGAGATTGCCTGGACCTCTGCAGGCTCGGGTTGCTCAAAATGGTACCACGGGCGGAGGGAGCCCCAGGCCACAGGAGCAACGCCCTAGGGCAAAGCTCCACCGGTCTGCCCTCTAACAGAGGTTGGATTCGTGGTGGTCGTGAACTTTGCTAGAAGGTAGGTGGCCCTTCCCTTTTCCCTCCTCCTTTTGGTGTTGGGCGGGACCCCTCCGGTAGAAGACGAAAGTCAGTTAACCGGAGGGTCCACTTGCCATAACAACATCATTCCACATGTCACCACTCGGGGTCACCAGTGTAGTGATTGAGGAGGAGACAGACGAGTCGATCGCTTGATTGAGGATGGTTAGTTTATTGGTGGCACTCGGCTCTTTTATAGCCCCCTGACATGATCAGAGGGGGGGGGGGGGGGTCGGGGGGTCCCCACTCTGAGAGAATACATGTCTACACATAGTGTAGGTTGTGGAGGAACAGCCGATCACAACAGGTAGATTATTACACAACGGAAAATTATTACACAACAGCAAATTATTACATAACGGTAAATTATTGCACAACGGTTCCTGTACCAAGAAGGGGCTGGATTTTGTTGATCGGTGCATTTGCAACTTGAACAACCGTTGAAGTATTATCGATGGGCAAGTTATTACACAACGGTTCATTATAAGTATTGACCACAGAAGAAAACAGTTATGTACCTACGCAGAAGGGGCATCTATTTCACTCCACATTAACAATTTTCCTTTAGAACTTCATTATTTGCGTTTCTTTTTGCCGTTTTACTTACTGTTTGTCATCGGCTGTATTATTTTAGCATCATTTAACTCCTGATTTAGGTAGGTACCTAGTAACGAGTACGGGGTTAGGTACTAACCTACGGAGGGTCTGCGATTCACATAATATGTATTGAGTAGTACATATTATATTATATAGACGGGTTATCTATACAGAGAGCTGTGATCTGTAACAGCAGGGTATTCTGAACAAAATATTAAACCGTTGTGCAGGGATTTGCAGCGTTTTTTTCATCGAGCCCAAAGAATTATTGTTTCCGCTATACGGTCATCATGTTTTTGCTTAGGTCACATGGTACACATCTACCCACCTCAAAACTTATCAACTCAGCTGGTTCGAGAGGTCGATTTTTTTCATTCAGTTGATTCGCGAGCTCGATTTTTCACGCAGCGATAATCCAGGATATCCCACATCCTGTCAGACTGCCCCAACTCCTCAGCTCCACGAAATCAGCTTTTCCACGACATTGACGTCCATATCCCCCCCTCCGTTCAACGCAGATACCCTCGCTTCCTCATCAAATGCTACAGTGCTCAGTGCTATTTACAACTTCTTCACTGCTACTGACATTTATATATAAATTAAATAATCAACAAACTTACATAATTACTGTACCCTCGATCTACACGGCTGTCATTTAATTAGAAGCCAATAAAAAAACAGAAGTGACGAAGCTTGAAAAAGCAGACGGATTCAAATTCTTGAAATCGGCGCCAATTTCATCTAAAATATGTAAAACGCTGCAAATTATTACACAACTTTATTATTTACCTGTATAGATGCCCCTTCTGCGTAGATCACTGTTATCTGTGGTCAATACCTTCACACGAGCTCCCCCCAGGAAAGCCCTAAATCGAGTTCTAGTGCCGGCCCGGGCATTACAGTTTGATAAAATACGCTGGATTCAATAATTCAATCATTAATTATTTGTTGTAATTCATGAAGCATAAGGTAAATAATAAACGGCTGTGTAAGAAACCGTTTTGTAATAAACCGTTTTGTAATAATTTCCCTGTACAGATCTACGTAGACCACTGTTTTCTGTGGCCAATACCGAGCTCCCCCAGGAAAGCCCTAAATCGAGTATTGCAGGCAGCCCGGGAATTACATTTCATAAAAATGCGCGGGATTCAATAATTCGATCATTAATTAATTGTTGTTATTCATGAAGCATAACGTTTGTTCAAGTTCCAAAAGTTCCAGTCAACAAAATCCGTAAGATCCATCATTCTTCAAATGAAATAATAACACAGAACAACCAACTCTACTTCATAGAGCCATCCGTGATTATAATCAGGTCCTCCCTAGCAATGACATCTGGGCCGGACTCGTACCCTTTCATTCACGATCATGTTGACGAAGCTTTTCGGTGCAAACGAACAGCTGGTCGCACAATGCTCCGAATGGTCTCAAAAAATGCTGTAGTTCACGATCAATTGTCGTAGTATTCTCCCAGAACCACTCCTTGTAAACTTAAGGTCTCGCCAAATAAACATAGAATTGGGGGACGGAAGACGCAGGAGGACCGAGGTACCCAGTGGGGGATCCCCACCATCCTCCACTAGCTGGAGGATGGAGGGAGACAGCCCTCAAGGGCTATATAAACTCGACTCCTTCGCCTTTCTAGCCATTCTACGCTCTCCTTAAGTCGCTGACTTATCTGTCTCTCCTCACTCCTCATCTCTCTCCTTATACCTAAAAGATCCTGGATATGGTGGTGGTCCGCCCATAACCAAACCAGGCAACTCTCCCTAAAAGATCTTGGGCATGGTGGTAGTTCGCCCATAACCAAACCAAGCACACATCCAAGAAGATCCTGGACATGGTGGTGGTCAGCCCATAACCAAACCGGACATACATCCAGAAAGATCCCGGGCATGGTGGTAGTACGCCTATAACTAAATCGGGCACAACCCCCTCGACGCCTCTTGTAGTGGATGTGCGTCAAATATATTTCGGGAATATCCCTAAAATCGCAATCTTGTACCTTCTTACGGATTTTGGCCGGTTTTTTGTATGTTGATTTCCTGGAGTCGGCTTTGGTTGCATTTGCTGTTGTCTAGTAGGTCGCCACTTTTTAGCTTCCGTCGATCCTTGGGGGCCATCGAATGGTCGCTTGAAATTATTTTTGAAGGGCTGTTGATTATTCCCCTTCTGTTGAAACTGGGATTTCACAAAAGGTTTGCTGGCTTTTGCTGCCTTTAACTCCTTCATGAGGCTCACCTCATTCACCCGTTCATTAGTATACGCCCATTTCCTCACGTCGTACTCGTATTTGGACGCTATAGCCGTCGCTAGTAAGACCGCGCATTGCTCCTCGTTCTTACCTCGGAATGCCCCGCGGATTTTTATAAGCAATTCCGACACGAGCTTGGTGACGTCTCCGTCCTTCGGATTCGTCGTGATTGCGTGGTAAATGGCCGCTGGAGTGTCAACATGGCAAAATTTTGCGGTAAATAATTCGCGGAACATCGGCCAATTCAGCTCACCGTCTATAATTTCCGCCATCCAATCTGCTGCCGTACATTTCATACTCTCCGATAAAGCCATGGCGAGATCAGATTTTGATGGATTTCTGTCGGACATAATCACATCGCAAGTACGAATCCACGTCGTGGCGTTAGATTTTGCCGGATCAAAGTCGGTGAATTTGATCCTTGTGTTGGTTGTAGGCAATCTATTTAATATTGCCTCGAACGCCTGAGACTGCATTGCGACGAACTGGCGAAAGGCGTCTCCATCGCTAGCTCCCTGTTCGTCCTGATGGATCTCATCTTCGATCTGAATCACCTCTTCTTGATCTGATGGACGATCCATCGCGATTGTAGACTCGTATGCGCCTATTTTGAACTAACTATATACACTAAACTTACGAAACTAGAAAATTATTTACACTGATTAAAAAAATGCACAACAGACACGGATTGCCAATCCCACTTCTGATTTCGAATATTACTTTTCTAAATAATATGATGGAAAGGATTGCGATAAAATTAAAGAAAGGTAGATGTTTGGTTGAAAATACTGAGGTCTGTATTCCTTTACACTTAGGAGCGAACTGTCCTTTTTACGGCATCCCTTCCGAACCTTCGTATAGAAAAATGGTGGGGAAAGGGTAGGTAGCTGGAGGGGCTTTCCCTGAACTCATCGCGTCTTCCTCTAGGGGTGAAACTTGCGATTTTAGGGATAATAGGGAACCGAACCTTCATAGGTAGCAATAGGCGATTCGTCTTGCTAGGTTTTGGGCTCAAGCTCCAATATGTTTGTTCACACAAATTCACTTTAACAGGGTATCATCCCTCACTCTTTTTCTTTTCCACGAAGGGACTCGTGGAAGATCAGAATGGCCGTTTCGGGAATATCCCTAAAATCGCAAGTTTCACCCCTAGCGGAAGACGCGAGGAGTTCAGGGAAAGCCCCTCCAGCTACCTACCCTTTCCCCACCATTTTTCTATACGAAGGTTCGGAAGGGATGCCGTAAAAAGGACAGTTCGCTCCTAAGTGTAAAGGAATACAGACCTCAGTATTTTCAACCAAACATCTACCTTTCTTTAATTTTATCGCAATCCTTTCCATCATATTATTTAGAAAAGTAATATTCGAAATATATATCCACTAAATCAATTTAAACACGTACAAAACCATTCCCTTCTATTGAAAGTTTTCGAGCTACGGCGTTTTGAAAATTTCAACCCCTATTTTGGGGACCAACTAGACCCCAAACGGGGCCGACAAACAAAATTTCATTAATTTTGGTTCATGGTTACTAAGAAAAGTGCGAAGTACCGACAGCAATATTGCAATTGAATTTTCGGATTCCACATACCTCGAAACGGAAACCATCAAATTTTAAGGGGGGGGGGGGGGGGTAAAAAAAATTGTTCACGCTCGATTCCAAAGGTTCATTATAGAAAAAATAAATCTAAAGAGAAGGGACGAAGCTTGAAAACACAGCCCGATTCAAAATCTTGAAATCGGCGCCAATTTTAACTAAAATATATGAAAATAGAAAAACCAGGGATACAACATGAAGGTGGAGCGCCGTATTATACAAGTAGAGAAATTATGAGATATTTATTTTTCTCCCTTTACTCGCAGATCTCCACCCATAAGAACTGGGAAACTTGCGTGCAATGGCAGAAGTCGCATACTAAACCGGGCACCTGGCCGCCCTGAGCTGTCACGCGTGATTAAGATTTTAATGTCCATTCTTTCTCGGTAGCCCGTCATTACTCTCAGCGGTCAACGCAATTAATCACACGGTCGAGAGACGCTAATCATTATACAGGTGATTATCACCCCCCCCCCCCCCCCCTTTGGCTCACTGCTACGTTATAATAACAGACACTTAATTATCTTCTGTTACACCCCTGTCAACGGCGGTTATCCAGTCGTTGCTCAATTCCAGGGCGTCCTGCTGCGAACTGCGGTTACGCGTTTCCATTCATTCACTTCAACTGTACAATAATCCTTTCGTAATCGGTGGCGGTGACGAACAATGGTAGAAATCGGCCCCACCAGCGACGTGTTAAGTGGGAACCGATTATGTGGACGTTCGCGCGAATCGGCTCACCGCGAACCGGAATCAACAACTAACTCCTTCATTATCCAGTAATTTCCTAAATAAACAATGAAGACCACGGAAAAGTTGACAAGGCGAATTTTTAACTACCTACAAATGGGAGACACTCAAATCAGATCATAATTTTTAACAGTGGCGCAGCCAGGATTGTTTAACGGGGGGGTTATAGGAAATAGAACATGTAATATTTGACTTTACAAAGCTGAATGTACATTTAACAAAGCACTACATTTAAAAAAAAGGTGATATTGAAAAAATAGTCTATTTCCACTAAAAAACGCAAAAAACACTGTTTTACCGGTTTCGGTGATCAAACCATCGTCAGTAACACACAATAACTGAAGGCAAATTAGAGAGGTTACCTTATAAATCGTCCCAAAAGTGAAATGTGGTCGACTGGGATTGGGATTGGTTGGGAATGGTGAAGGTAACAAAGGAAGGGGGGGTCGATTCTGATTGGCCCAGGAAGAGAATGCCAAAAAGTGAAAGGATATTTACATGGATTTTCTTGAAAAACAAATTTTCCGAAAATGTAAATCAGATAGCCTCCTTTATTGGTATAGATATGTAGACGATATCATCATTCTTTGGAAAGGGACTGAAAGACAACTTGGTTCATATCATACACAAATTAATAACGTAGATCCATTCATTAACTTCACCTTAGAATTAGGATGTAATCACCTAAATTTTCTTGATCTTTCAATTTCGTTGAATAATGGAAAACATGAGTTTTCCATATATAGGAAAGATACTTATAGCGATATTACCATTCATAGTAACTTCAAATCATCCAGTAGTCCACAAACATGCTGCTTTCCATAGTATGATTAACAGAGCTTTATCTATACCAATGAGTGAACAGAATTTAGCAAAAGAAAAGTTAACTATTAAAAGTATAGCGGCGAGTAATGGCTATGGGGGAGATCTCATTGATACAATATGGAATAGGGTTCTTAGAAAAAAAGAGTAGGGAAGGAGTTTCAAACCTAGTCAGGGAAGCTACGCCTGAGGAGAAGATTTGAATCAGTATACCGTATTATGGAAAAATTTCGGATAAAATTGGTAAAATATTAACTTCTAAAGGGTTCAAAGTAGGTTATAAAACTAAAAATAATCTCAGTTCTTCATTAAGTTCAGTTAAAGATAAAATTAATGTTCAAGATAAAAGCGGTGATTATAAATTAAAGTGTTCTTGTGGGCTTGACTATTGTGGTCAAACTGGTAGGAAGTTTAGAGAAAGAATAAAGGAACATGAAAAAGATTTCAAGGATAATAAGGGTGATTCGACCTTTGCACGTCACTCGCATGAATCCAGTCATAGCTTCAATTTTGATCTTGCAGACAGACAGTTCATTGAATATCTTCATTTTTGCCCAAAATGGAGCATGTTGGATGTACTTCTTTGAATGATGTATTTCCTTCAAGTTTTTCTCCATTATTGCGTTCATTTCTGCAACAGCTTGGTTCCACCCCCCCCCCCCCACATGTTCCTTCCACTTTTTGGCATTCTCTTCCTGGGCCAATCAGAATCGACCCCCCCTTCCTTTGTTACCTTCTCCATTCTTCTTCACAACCAATCCCAATCGACCAAATTTCACTTTTTGACTATTTATAAGGTCACCTCTCCAATGTGCTTTCAGTTATTGTGTGTTACTGACGATGGTTTGATCACCGAAACCGGTATAACAGTGTTTTTTGCGTTTTTCGTGTATTAGTGGAAATATACTATGTTTTCAATAACTCCGTTTTTCTTTGACATGGGTTTCCACGATTTCTTCGCGAGTGATTTAGTTCGTAAAGTACTACATGTACTTTACTACAAGTACTACAAGTACCGTTAAGTAAGATGAACTGATAAAACATAACTTATTTGGCAACAATGTTAGCGAATTCTCAAAGAAAATTAACCTATTGCAATGGGTCCAAAATTTTCAGAACATACATTTTTGGAATCGTTTTACAGACAAATCCTTTCCAGAACAGCCTGATCTCATCCCTAGATTTTAATAAAAATTTATATTTATATTATTATATATGTAACTTAGTAAGGGGTGAGTTCTTGACCGAATTCTGAATATACCAGGTTATAGGATCTTGAGAGACGGTCAGAATATAAATTTTTTTCTACGCCGACGTTTTGTGAAATTTATTTGCCATCTTCGGGGATATAAAACAACAGGAATCCGAAAATGAATGACTATTTTGAAGAAACTTATAGTATATCTAAAACTAGGTAGTACCGTTAGTTTTAGATATACCTACTATAAGTTCCTTCAAACTAGTCATTCATTTTCGGAATGCTGTTTTTTATTGCCCCGAAGATGGCAAATAAATTTGCCGAAACGTCGGCGTAGAAGCAAGTTTATATTCCGACCGCCTCCCGAAATCCTATACCAAATGTTCTTACACAAATTGCACAGACATTACACTTTTATAACAAATATTGTAAACAGAGCAGGTGAAACAGCACTGTTCTGTTTAAAATATTTGTTGACTGTATGATTAGGGTTCTGTTCCAAGACCGAAACGCCGTGGAATAAATCATTTAAAAAAACAACAACTAGATTAATCATATCTTCACCTCCTTTATTGATTTACGTGTCACTCCAGACATTATCTGAAATTGGGTACGTGATAAAAATTCCGAAATTCGCCAAAATGTTCTTATTGCAAAACAAAAGGAAGAGTTCGGAGATGAGCAATTTTCAAAAATTCTAAGGGGGTCTCTAATTTGAGTTTTTAGGGGTCAAAAATTGGTAAAAACGGCTAAAATCGCGAAAAATCTATATACAATAACTGACAGTGGTATGGAAGGGTGAGTATAAAGACGGAAAAATACCAGTTCAGTTGTTTTTCATAGAGAATACAATCACACAGATACAATCACCAGATACAATCATACAGGACTCCTCCAGTTAGGGTGCTGCGGACCTGCCCTGCGTGTCAAATAGTGTCAAGGGATCGAAAAACGCTGCAAAGTCCTTGTCACATGGGTTTATTATTCTATTGGACATACCTACGGAAATGTTGGCTGTTCATTTATTGTTTCATTCATGTGCAATAATTAAAACAGTTATTTTAGATGTTTTCCACGAATTTTTGCCCCCCAAAAACACGACCTCGGTTCCTTTTTTCCCCCCTAGGATTATCTTTGAACACTGATACTGCCATTTAATTGTCTTCATATTCACGTGCTAGTACTACTTCTAGTGTTATTACACAAATTTATGGTGATTTCAGACAATTTCCCAGGTTTTGAGACGCATAAAAAATGAATTTCGGGGGCTTAACCTTCCTTACAACCTCAATTCTTCACTCTCTGGTCAAAATCAAAACTTCATATTCGGTCTTCTCGCCCTAAAAAACATGAAAAACTATACATCACAAGCTCGTGTTCACAAAAACCTCAAAAAACCTCGATACCCCATTTTTTACACCCATTTTTCTCCCATATCGCGCCCCTGGGTGTATTTCGATCGGGCTGCAAAGCTTTGGAGCACAACTAGGACCTAAATGCGTTCCCAAATGGGGACGCGAACTCTGTGCGGAAGGACGACGATTTTATACCAAAATTTAAGGCTGAAACTTCGTTACAACCTCGTTTCTTCACTCTTTGGTAAAAATCGACTTCATACTCGGCCTTTTCGCCCTAAAAAACATGGGAAAAGATACCTCAATAGCTCATTTTACTAAAACACCAAAAAACCCTATTTTTACTACAATTTTTCCCTCATAACACCCCTGGGTATATTCCGATCGGGCTGCAAAGTTTCGGGACACAACTAGGGCCCAAGGAGAGCATGTGTGCGAAGGAACGAATTTTTTAGACCGAAAATGAAGCCGGTACACGTGATACGGCGGACGGACATAATACTTTCTGAATCCTTCACCTTGAAACGTAAAAGAAAAAATTTTGAGGGTTGTATTATTCACAGAATAATAAACCAAAATAAATTATGGGAGTTGAATCTTTGGAAGAACTCCAATTTTCCACTCTGGTCAAAATCGACTTCATATTCGGTCTTCTCGTCCCAAAAAACATGGAAAACGATACCTCAAAAGCTCATGTTACTAAAACACAAAAAATACCTATTTTTATACACATTTTCCCTCATAACACCCCTGGGTATATTTTGGTCGGGCTGCAAGGTTTTCGGGACACAAGTAGGGCCCAAATGGAGCCTGTGTGAGAAAGAAAGAATTTTTAGACCGAAAATGACGTAGTTATGCGTGATAGGGCGTACGGGCATTGCATTTTTGGAACCTACTCACCTTGAAACGTAAGAGATCAAATTCTGAGGGGTTGTTATACAAATCTGTTGATAAGTGATTACATAGGTGTATTATTCACAGAATAATAAACCAAAACAGCTAGTCATGAGCTGTGAGGACAATTGTGGAATGTTACAGATTTCCGGCAACCCAAAGATAAAAAGTATGATTTAATGAAGGTGAGAATAAACTTGGAACATACCTAACAGTACACCAGAAGTGAGTTTGAACTGGAAGACTGGAGCTCATCAGGGTGAGAACTGTTGAATGGCGCAGGGACACAGACACAACCTGTGCATGGGAGGTTTGGGAACTAACTGAATTATGAATCTTTTCACAACAGCCAGCACCTAAAGAAAAAGGTTTGGAGGGTAAAAGGGGGCCTACAGACGTTTCCCAGGAAGAGGTTGGTTTCCTCGAATAGAAATTACAGAAGCCACATCAGGCCATGAGAACAGGTTCGGACTGGTCGATCCCTCTGAGGATTCTGGCGGTAGGAGGTACTTGGCAAGTCCAGCTCACTCCGGACCACTTCTGGGTATTGCAGGTAGCAACCTGAGTCCCCTGTCAACACAAGTTCTGAGCCCAACTGTTGGGAAAACCACGATTTTATTTGGTCATGGAGAAGGTCCACTGCAAATGTCAAATGTTCAGTGTTTGTACAGGCAAAAATAATATCTAATCTACGCCAGACCGACCCAAACTTGTCCAGCTTCACAGGAGAGGTAAAAACCAATAATTTTTCGTCATATTTATATACCTATATTAATTAAAATTAAGCTACTAAAACCTTCACAGCCTTTTATTACAACTGGCGATCCTCCTCCAGCTTTCCAGGGGGACACACGGAGCAAGAGATGGTACTATCAATGATCAGAGATAATTTGTCAAAAATATGAGCATACTTCGTGTTTTGGGGGCCAAAATTGGTGGAAACCATAAAAAATAGTTATTTCAATTATTGCACATGAAAGAACGCTGCAAAGTCCTTGTCACAACAGTTTACTATTCTACTGGACATACGTACAGAAATGATGGATGTTCATTTATTATTTCTTTCGAGTGCAATAATTGAAATACATAGTTATTTTTGACGGTTTCCACAAATTTTGGCCCCCAAAAACACGAATTAGGCTGCCATTTTTGACAAATCATCTTCTTTCATTGATAGTCCATTTATTTGTCTTGATTCACATAATGATACTACTTCTAGCGTTATTACACAAATTTATGGTGATTCAGACGATTTGCCAGGTTTTTGATTAATAAAAACTGAATTCTGTTGTAACCAACAAAATGAATTTTGCAACGAAATGAATTTTGTTTTCACAGGTCACAACAAACTGAATTTTGTTACAAAAAAAGTTATTCATGCAGCATAAGCATAATAAATTCATTTTGTTGTAACCTTCGTTACAACCACAATTATTCTTAACCCTTTGGACAAAATCAACTTCATATTCGGTCTCCTCGTCCTAAAAAAAAACTTGGAAAACGATACCTCACACACGGTAAATTATTACACAACGGTTTAGTATACTATCTACGGAGAAGGGGCATCAATACAGGTAAATTATAATAATTGGCGACTGAATTATTGAATCCCGCGCATTTGTATGAAACTTGCATTCCGGGACCGGCTCCAGTAGGTACTCCATTTAGGGCTTTCCTGGGGGGGAGCTCGAGGGTACCGACCTCAGAAAACAGTGATCTACGCAGAAGGAGCATCTACACAGGTAAATAATAACCCGTTGTGTAATAATGTGCAGCGTTCTTCCTATAATACAGTAATATTGTTCCTATGTAGGGTAGGTAGTGTCTGTCAACCCTGTTGATATATACGATTGTGGATATACGATAGGAAGTCCATCAAAAAGGTTCAGGGTAACAACAAGGCTATTATTAGGCTCCTAATATTCGGGGAGTCGGCATAGCAATTTATACAATTCAACAATCGAGAGAGGCTCAGCTGAGAGGGCGATCCTTTCATGGTAAACCTAGATAAACAGAAGAGGTTTCCAATGCTGTCATTCTTTGGGCTTGTTTGATTTTAGATAAAAATTTAAGGTAAATTTAAGACTGAAACCTTGTTAGAACCTCAATTCCTCGCTCGATGATCAAAATCGACTGCATATTCGGTCTTCTCGGAGTAAAAAATATGGAAAACGATACCTCACAAGCTCATGTTACTAAAACACCCAAAGAAAACCTGTTTTACACCTACTTTTTACCCATAACACCCTTGGGAATATTCCGATCGGGCTGCAAAGTTTCGGAACACAACTAAGGCCTAAATGGAGCTTGTATGCGAAGGAACGAATTTCGTAGACCGAAAATAAGGTAGATATGGATGATACGGCGGACGGACATTTTTTGGAATTTTTGGAATCTACGCTCCTTGAAACGTAAAAGAATAATTATTTTTAGGGGGTGTCACAAATTTACCGCCCCATCAAAATTTGATGGTATCCGTTTCAAAGCACGCAGAATCCGAAAATTTAATTTAAAAAATTCGTTCCTTACGGCCGATTTTGCACTTTTCTTAGTTACCTACCATGAAGCAAAATTAATTAAATTTGGTTTGTAGGTCCGTTTTGGAGTCTAGTTGGTTCTCGAAGCTCGGCGTTACTGTCAGTCATCTCTAAGGGGTGAAAAATGGTGGTCGAAATATTCAGAACCCTGTAGCTCGAAAACTTTCAATAGAAGAGTATCTTATCGTGTTTTAAATACATTTTTTAAGTTAATCTCGAACTAAAGAATTTTTTTGAGACCACCCTGAACAACATGATCGTGAACGAAACGTTACAAATCCGGCCCACATATCATTGCTAGGGAGCACCTGATTATAATCGCGGATGGTTGTATGAAGTCGAGTTGGTTGTCCTCTGATTATTCCATTTGAAGAATGATGGGGCTAATACGAACTAAATCACTCGCGAAGAAATGATGGGGCTATTTTGGATTTTGTTGATAGGTACTCACGTAACTTGAAAAAAGGTTATGCTTCTTGAATAACAACAAATAATTAATGATTGAATTACTAGATTTCATTATTGAATCGCGCGTATTTGTATGAAACTTTAATTCACTGGCCAGCTACAGTACTCAGTTTAGGGCTTTCCTGGGGGGAACTCCAGGGCAGATATTGACCACAGATGACAGTGATCTACGCAGAAGGGGCATCTATACAGGTAAATAATGAACCGTTCTGTAATAATTTGCAGCGTTTTTTGCTGAGGGAGTAGGTGCATAGGTGTATTATTCAAGGTTATTCACAGAATAATAAACCAAAACGCTATGCAGAATGCAAAAACTACTGGAAGACCCAATCGTAGTGGTGAGGGGGGGGGGGGGGGGGTGCCGCGCAATGGGAAGATGGTATGTTATGCAAGTATACAGGTACACATGACAAAGGACATACCAAGAAGGACAGCTCCCCAACCCTTCCCGCTGTTTCCGAACGTCCACCTTCCTTCTTCTACTGTCTCTCAACTCCAAATTCAGAGCACATACTGTTACAACAAGATTTCGTCTTCGGCCGCTAATTTGCAATATTTATTTATGGAACTGGTTCCGAACATTAGTGCACATCTGTCCCTGTATGGGACGGACGCGTTTTTGCAACAACAAAAAAAAACAAAAAATCGGTTTCAACTAATAATAATTAAATCCTTTCGCTAATCTAATCCGAAAAATTTACGATTTTTTTATTTTATTTTATTTTATTTTATTTAAATACAGCCGTGTTCTGTTGACTAAAACGCTGCAAAGTCCTTGTCACATGGGTTTATTATTCTACTGGACATACGTTTAGAAATTTTGGCTCTTCATTTATTGTTTCTTTCATGTGCAATTATTGAAATGGCTATTTTTGATGGTTTCCACCAATTTTGGGCCACAAAAAAACAAATTAGGCTCTGCTTTTTTTTTTAAAGATTATCTTTGATCATTGGTAGTACCATTTAACATTCTTCATTCACCTGTTGATACTACTTCTAGTGTTATTATACAAATAATGTATGGTGATTTCAGACAATTTCCCACGTTTTTGACTCATAAAAAATGTATTTCTGGAGCTTAACCTTCGTTACAACCTCAATTCTTCAGTCTTCGATCAAAATCAATTTAATATTCGGTATTCTCGCCCTACAAAACATGGAAAACGATACCTCACAAGCTCATGTTAACTAAAACCTCAAACATACCTCGAAAACCCCTATTTTTACACCCATTTTTCTCCCATACCACCCCTGGGTGTATGCCGATCGGGCTGCCGAGTTTCGGAGCACATTCTAGGACCCAAATTTGTTCCCGAATGGGGGCCCAAACTGTATGCGGAAAAACCACGATTTTAGACCAAAATTAATTTTGGTTTCAGCCACATATTTACGTTACATTTGGTCTAAAATCGTCGTTCCTCCGCACAAAGTTTGGGTCCCCATTTGAGAACACATTTGGGGTCTAGTTGTGCTCCAAAGCTTGGCAGTCCGATCGGAATACAGCCAGTGGTGTTATGGGAGAAAATCGGGTGAAAAAATAGGGGTTTTCGAGGTTTTTTTTTTTTAGGTTTTAGTGAACACGAGCTTCTGATTCATCGTTTTCCATATTTTTAAGGCGAGAAGAACGAATATGAATATGAGGCTGAAACTTCGATAGAACCTCAATTTTCCAATAATTGGTCAAAATTGACTTCATATTCGTTATTATCGTCCTAAAAAACATGGAAAACGATTCCTCAAAAACTCATGTTACTAAAACACAAAAAATACCAACTTTTACACCCATTTTTCACTCATAACACCCCTGGGTATATTCCGATCGGGCTGCAAAGTAACGGGACAAAACTAGGGCCCAAATGGAGCCTGCGTACGAAAGAACGAATTTTTTAGGTCAAAAGTGAAGCCGATATTCATTATACGGCGGACGGATATAGCATTTTTGGAATCGCACCTTGAAACGTAAAAGAAAAAATTTTGGGGTTGTTGCTGAGATAGAATAGAATTTATGACGCATCTTCCGTCTTACTCTAACAAATGTACTCCACTTTGGTCTTAATGAGTTAATACGTTAATCGAAGTACAACGGGTAAAAGTCTAATGAATCGCGAGGCAACGTAAAGCGCAGAAAGGTTCAGATAACGGTTACTGGAATTACGATACACACGGCCTGCGACAATTTATCTGTCGTGTAATCAGTACGTTTACCTGGATAATTATATCAACAGCTGCCTCGCTTATCAGTTGTTTATTTAAATCTAAATTTAGCTTTCGCTAAATACCCATCAATTATTGTTTGTATTCCGAGGAGCGCGTGCGTGTTGGTTTCGAGTCGGGAGCCTCCTCTCGTTTCCTAATCCGATGAGGTTTGAAGATGGAGATTTCGAGATTGCAAAGGCGTGAGATGTCTGAAAGCCTTGTTTGCCCCTCCTCGTTGATTCCTCTAATCAGATCAGGACAAGAGAAGATGAGACGATGGCACAGATAGCTTCGCAAGGTCCTGCGAACGTCTGTTTCTGCCTCCTCGGCCTCAGGGTACATCGCTCGCATCGCGTCACGTGCCGGAAGTGAATTCGTCACTTCGCGAGTCGTTTTGTGAGGCGAGTTGTTGTTATCAATATCGGGCGCCAGACCAATGCGCCCAAATCCCCTCCGGGTAATGAGAAGGCTCTAAACCGAGGAGCTTAAAAATTGGAGGACACGAAAATACTCGATTGCGCTCACGTGGGGAGACGAGCGTGCAAAACAAGCGAGCGTGGTTTTGTACGTCGTACTTTGACGTCTCTCTCCACTGTATCGTCCCCTGAAAGGCAGAATATCATAAGCGCCATTTTTACGATTTTGAGTTATTGTAACAGTTGGATTCGTCTTAAAAACGCTGCAAAGTCCTTGTCACATGGGTTTATTATTCTTGTGATGAATTTAGAATTTTCATCACGGCGGTGTGGAAATAAGGTTAGTGAGTGAATTTAGGTAAAGAAGGAAAAGTCGCAGGCGGCTGTAGTCAACCGAACATCTACGACTTTAGGAGGAGAGAGAGGTGGATGAGGGAATTTCACCTAGGCGGCTGTAGTCAACCGTTCATCTAGGTGAAGGAGAGGAAAGGAGAGGTCCCTTGTCTAGGCGGCTGTATTCAACCGATCATCTAGACAAGGAGGAGGAGAGAGGAGGTGAAATTCCCAGGCGGCTGTAGTCAACCGATCATCTGGGAGGTAAGGTAAGAGAGAGAAGAGAGAGCTGGTTAGAGGAAGTGTCGAATGAAGCTTGAGCGCCAGGATCCGGGGTTTTATAGTACTTGGGGGCCTCTCCCTCCAGCTCCTTGCAGGGAGCTGGTAGTGGGGCCCCAGGTTGAGTAACCCTGGGTTCTGTCGCCTGTCCCCACTCATATCTTTATTTACGGAGCTTTAGTTTGGCGTTTGAATGTTGGTGAGAACTTAATAATATAGGAGTGTTCCCGGGAGGGACTCACGACAGAGGTCCCCCCAGTTTGAACCAAGATTTGTGGAGCTGAAGGCGCAAGGTGACAGGAGCTGAGGGCTACGGCAAACAAAAGGTGGAGCTGAAGGCGCAAGGTGACAGGAGCTGAGGGCTACGGCAAACAAAGGTGGTGCTGAAGGCGCAAGGTGACAGGGGCTGAAGGCCGATGCAAACAGGCGGTTGGGCTGAAGGCCAGTCTTAAAAGCTAGGAGGCTTAAGCGTATGTAAGTAGATGGGAAGGGTAGCATATATAAGGTAAGTACATGGGAAGGAATGGTAAACCTAGAGTAAGTAGATGGTAAGTAGAGTATAAGATAGAGTACGTACATAATGCATAACTATTGGGTGATGATGAGTCGACAGATATAAACATTTCGCATTTATAAATGTGATCAATGTGTGTTTTAGTATTTACAATGATGAGGATGGAGTATGTACAGAGGATGAATGAGTATTTACAGTTGATGGATGAGTATTTACAGATGACGGGTGAGTATGTACAAAAGATGAAGGAGTATTTACAGAAGATACAGAGGTATTTACAAAAGTTGAGGGGTGTGCAAAAATTTGGTCAACATGTGGGAGGCTGTCGCGAGAATCCGCCGTTTCCTGGGTGTGGTTAGTGTGTGGCGAGTGGTTGTGTGTGTGTGTGTGTGAGTGTAGTGTGTTGGGGGCAGTCGCCGGCGGTCGACGTGGTGAGGCGGCCACAGGGGGGCCTCGAGTTTCGGTACAGTGCGAGTGGGTTGATGAGACACCAGCACTGTCCCGGAATCTCAAGGCCCCGCCGTGATTGCTCATAGCGGGGCGGGGGATTTGGCCGCCGGGACGAGGGGGGTGTGGGGACGCTCCCTCCGTCCGTTCCGCCGCCCGGGCCGTTTCGTCCCGGCGGGAACTATTGGGGATATCCCCGACGATGGAGGGGAGGGAGGGGGGTCGAAGATGGAAAATTGGGGGGGAATTAAAACGGGGGGCTTTGAAATTGTTGGTTGAGCGGGGGGTGGTGGGTTTTTGGATGGTATGGGGGGGTTTGGAATTTGAACGGGTACGGGAGGTGGTTTGTTGAAATTGACGGGGGGGGGTTGGAATTTGAACGGGGGGCGGGGGAGGCATGAGTTCCGCAAGGCGGAACTCGTGAAGGATGGAATCCATCAGGGGGTCGGTGGGGGTGTAGGGAGGGTGTACCCCCGTGGCTTGTGCTACGCGAAATTCGCGTAGAATTCGCCACTGGGGGTACTTCCATCGTCGGGGCCGGGGAGGTAACCCGGAGATCCGTGGCGGAAAAAAATAAAGCGGTGTGGTAGGCCCGGGCGAAGGGGGTAGGGGGGAAAGTGGGTCCGGGACAAAAACGTCCCGGAGAATCGCCGCCATTTCCGGATCCGAGTCGAAATCCGGAAACGACGGAGGTGACGGGTGTTGCGGGAAGAGGTGATGTTGCATCGTGAACGGACGGTGGGAGACTGATACTGTTAAGTGTTGGGGTTAGCACAGGTGCGGGTTTGCACCTGGCTAACGGGACTGTATGTGGTTTGCCGTCAATTAACAGGGTTGCGGTGGTATGTGTTGTGCGGATGACTTGAAAGGGCCCGGCGTAAAGTGGTTGGAAAGTTTTATGGATGCCGGGCTCTTTCAGGTACATGTGTGTGGTGGTGAAAAATCGTTTGGGATAAGTGGTGTCGTTTGTCGGTGTTGTTGAGTGTAGTGGTTCCCTGTTAATTGACGGTGTGTGGTGTGGAGTGAAAATGTCGGCCGGTAAACGTAGTGGGTCTTTAAAGGCGTTCTGTGCGGGGCTAGTTTGGTCTGAAGGACGGGCGGATGTTCGAAGGCTGAGTAAAATGTAGGGGAGAGATTTTGTCCAGGAAGGGGAATTTGCTGATGTAGAAATGGCTTGCTTCAGGACCGAGTGCCACCGCTCTATTTTCCCGTTGGATTGGGGATGGTAAGGGGTAGTGTGGATTTTTTGGATCCCGAGGGAGCGTAACAATTCGGAGAAGTGGGCCGATTCAAACTGCCTCCCTTGATCGACCGTGACTGTCCGCGGACAACCGTAACGGCTAACCCATTGAGAGAGGAAAGCCGTTGCGACGGCGTCCGCGGTGATGGTGGAGAGGGGGATGCACTCCACCCAGTTGGTGGCACGATCGATCATCGTGAGGCAGTATTTCTTCCCCTCGGACGGGGGAAGGGGGCCCACTAAATCCAAATGTACATGCTCCCACGGGAGGGAGTCGGGGATTGGTTGAGGAGGGACATGCGGGTGGGCCGAGACTTTGAAACGCTGGCACTTCTGGCACCCCAGAACCCAGTTACGAATATCTGTATTCATATGGGGCCAGAAGTACCGCGTCTTGATGAGGTCCCGGCTCGCCCGAATGCCAGGATGGTGAAGGGAATGGTAGTGGAGGAACAGCTGCCTCCTCAACCCCGGTGGGACGTAAGGGCGCGGTGAATCGGCCGTTACGTCGCACCAGAGGTCGAGGGGAGGCAGCTGTTCCAACTTGGATGCGGAAATAAGGTTGGAGAGGGCGGGGTCAGAGGTTGGATCTTGTTTTGATTTGATGGATTGAGGGGAAGGGAATGGCAGCAGCTCCGCCACCGGCGCGGGGGTAGGGGTGGGTCGGGAGAGCGCGTCCGCCACGCAGTTGTCGGCCCCCGGCAAATATCGGATATCGGACGTGAATTGTCCGATAAACTCGAGCTGCCGGAGGCGACGCGGGGAGGCGGACTTGCGGTTCTGAAGGAGGGCGTGGGTCAGGGGCTTGTGATCTGTAATGACAGAGAACTGCCTGCCCTCCACGAAGTCACGAAAGTGCTTGATGGCTTCGTGGATGGCGAGGAGTTCTCTGTCGAAGGTAGAGTAATTTTTTTGGGTGGGGGATAAAGTTTTCGAAAAGAAGCCAATGGGTTGAGGGGTGGCGCCGGTGTGCTGTTGGAGCACTGCCCCGATGGCCCAATCGGACGCATCGGTAGTGATGGAAAGGGGAGCGTGAGGGTCGGGGTGGGCTAACAGAGCGGCGTCTACTAGGTCCTGTTTGCAAATTTTGAAGGAGGCGGAAAGTTGGGGGGTCCAGGTGATGGGGCGGTTATCATTTTTTTTGGAGGGTTGGGGAATGGCGTGTATGAGTGGTTGTTGATGTTGAGCGGCGTGTTTTATGTGTCTACGGTAAAAATTTAGCATACCCAGGAAGCGGCGGAGCTCGGTGACCGTGCGGGGTTGCGGGAAGTCCATGATTGCGTGGACCTTGTCCGGGAGGGGTGTGATGCCTTCCGAGGATACTTGGTGGCCGAGGCAGCGGACGGAGGGTTGGCCGAGGACACATTTGTCCGTGTTGACGAGGAGGCCTTCGGTAGAAAAGATGTCTAGTACTTGCTGTAGGTGGGCGAGGTGTTCTTCCGGTGTCTTGGAGGCGATCAGGATATCGTCGAGGAAGCAAAATACGAACGGTAGGCCTCGCAGGATACTGTCCATATACCGCTGCCAAGTTTGCGCCGCGTTCCTTAACCCGAAGCCCATTTTCACATATTCAAATAAACCGAACGGGGTAATTATTGCGGTTTTCGGGACGTCGGGGGGGTGGATGTTGATGTGATGGAACGCTCGTGAAATATCAAGGGTGGAAAAGATGGTGGCGCCATGGAGATGTGACGAAAAGTCTCGCAGGTGGGGGACATTATAGAGGTCCGGTGTGGTTTTAGAGTTAAGCCGCCGGTAGTCCCCGCAGGGGCGGATATCCCCATTGGGCTTCTGCACGATGTGGAGCGGAGAAGCCCAAGGGGATTTTGAGGGGCGGACGATACCGTCGGCAATGAGTTTGTCGAAGTGTTGGCGGGTTTTTGACAACTGAAGGGGGTGTAGGCGGCGGGCTTTTGCGGTGATGGGTGGTCCTGTGGTCTCTATGTGGTGCTGGACAGTGGAGATGTGTGCAGAGGGGCGGCGCTGGGGACGGTAGTTGAGGAGGAGGCGTTCAAACTGTGTGGGGGGGTGGTTGATGGCGTGTATGAATCCGGGTATGGGTGTTTTGGTGGCGGGGTCAATCAGGCGCGCGTTCCGGACGTCGACCTGGAGACCGAAATATGCAAGAAAATCGGCCCCCAGGATCGCCTTCTCCACGTCCGCCACGGTAAATTCCCACTCGTACGCGAGCCCGCTCATATAAACTGAGGAGCGGTACGTCCCGTACGAGGGGATGGTGGTACCGTTGGCGGCGTAGAGAAGCTGCCGGTAGCAGCGCGCCTGACGACGGAGGATGTTGTTGGGAAATATTGACAGCGCCGCCCCCGTGTCCACTAGGAAAGGAACATTAGTTTTCCTGCAGCGCAGGAAAAGTCGTTGGTGGGTCGGTAGGGCGTTGGGTGTAATTGCGGAGGTAGGGACGTGTGTCGGCGTTGGCTGGTCCGCCGCGAAGGAGACGCGGGGCGGTTTCTTGCCGTTCCGGAGGGGGGGAACGGTGGGGTCTGCAGGGGGGTTGGCCAGTTTGGTAGGAGGTGGCGTCGCTTCGTTCCGGGGAGGGGGAACGGTAGTGGCAGGTTGAGTGGTGGGCGGAGGGGGTTGCGCCCTGGAGGCGGGCGGGGAGGGTCCGTTCCGTGGTGGGGGAACGGGAGCGGCGGTGTGAGTGGCGGCCGGAAGGTTGGTTGCCCTGGTGGCGGGCGGGGAGGATCCGTTTCGGTGGTGGTGGGGTGAGGGTTTCGGCGGCGCTGTAGGCGCGGCCGGGAGGTTGGCAGCCGTGGCGGCGGCGTAGGAGGGGTAGCGTGGCTTGGTGGTGGTGGCTGTGTGAATGCGGGCGGGGGGGGTTTGTCCATGGTCCCCCCCGTGTTGGCGAGGAGGGGGGCCCGCCGGATTTACCGGCGGGCGTCTGCGTTTCCCTGCTTAGGGGCGAAGGAGCAGGGGGGTTGGCACTTGCGGGCCTCCCCACCGAAGTTTACATGATAGAAACAACGGTGGGGGGGGTCCGCAGGGAGGTAGTCGGTCTTGGTGGGGCGTCTCGTAGTGGAGGGGGGTGCGGTCGTTGGGGATTTCCCCCTACGTAGCTCATGGGGAGGGGAGGTGCGTTGCTCCGGCGAGCGCTGGCGTCTGCGGTCGGCGGAGGGGTAGTGCCGGCGATCCCTGGAAGTGGGCCTGCGTCTGTCGAGGGAGGGGGTCCGGCTGCGACCCCGGGAGGCGGTACGGTCACGCAGAGGTGGGGGATGACGGGGTGCGTGTACTTCGCCGACGCTGGCGGCTGCGGCTAAGTCGTGGACGGTGTCCGCGAGTCGCAGAAGGGGCTCATCGGGACCGTCTAGGTGGCTGGCGAGGGCCATCTGTATGGGGTGGGGAAGGGCGCGCAACCAGAAAGTACGTGCGATGTCGGCCGTCATAATGTCGTGCAGCTGGTGCCGCAGCCGTCGGTAGAGGTGGGACGGCTTCTGGTCGCCGAGGTGTTGAGGTTGGGAGAGGGCGGCGACTCGGGCGAGTTTTGACGGCTGGTAGGTGTTGATGAGGCGGCTGCGGAGGTCGTCATACGCAGTGGCGGCGTCGGGGGAGATATCGGAAGTCTGCAGCAGGATCTCGTAGGGCAGCAACGAGATGATCCGGGAATATCGAGTTTTCTGGCTGCGGATGTTGGCGGCCGAAAACGCTGCGTCCACCTGGAAAAACCAGAGCGCCGGGTCGTGCGTGTAGAAGGGGGACAGCGACAGAGGGAACGCCGCGGACGCCGTCATGACGTCGGCGGCGGCTGCGGCCGCGGCGGCGGCGTGGGCGGCGGAGGCGGCTGATGTTGCAGAGGTCGGCGGGGAGAGCGTGGAGAAAGGGTTGTCGGCCAATGCGTCGGATGTCGCAGCGGCGGGCGGCTGCAGTGTGGCTGGTCGCAGGAGCGGCGGCGTCGGTGAGTTCGGGTCCATTTCTGTAACTAAAATTCAAAAATTTGACGTGGTTTTGAATTTTGAAATTCGCGATCGGCGGGAGCGGTGGTGCGTTGAGTTGAGAGGTGAGCGGTGAGGTTTGGGCCAAGAATTGCGAATTTACACTGACTGGTTGAAATTTGAATTTAAAATTTGGGACACCGAACTATTTGACTGGGGCGACACATGAGGTGGGAAGGTGGGAAGGAAGAAGGTTGAGTGAACGTCGGGTTCACCACTGTGATGAATTTAGAATTTTCATCACGGCGGTGTGGAAATAAGGTTAGTGAGTGAATTTAGGTAAAGAAGGAAAAGTCGCAGGCGGCTGTAGTCAACCGAACATCTACGACTTTAGGAGGAGAGAGAGGTGGATGAGGGAATTTCACCTAGGCGGCTGTAGTCAACCGTTCATCTAGGTGAAGGAGAGGAAAGGAGAGGTCCCTTGTCTAGGCGGCTGTATTCAACCGATCATCTAGACAAGGAGGAGGAGAGAGGAGGTGAAATTCCCAGGCGGCTGTAGTCAACCGATCATCTGGGAGGTAAGGTAAGAGAGAGAAGAGAGAGCTGGTTAGAGGAAGTGTCGAATGAAGCTTGAGCGCCAGGATCCGGGGTTTTATAGTACTTGGGGGCCTCTCCCTCCAGCTCCTTGCAGGGAGCTGGTAGTGGGGCCCCAGGTTGAGTAACCCTGGGTTCTGTCGCCTGTCCCCACTCATATCTTTATTTACGGAGCTTTAGTTTGGCGTTTGAATGTTGGTGAGAACTTAATAATATAGGAGTGTTCCCGGGAGGGACTCACGACAATTCTATTGGACACATCTACAGAAATGTTGGCTGTTCATTTATCGTTTCTTTCAGCGTAATAATCGGAATAGCTATTTCTGATGGTTTCCACCAATTTTGGCCCCCAAAACATAAATTAGGTACGCTCCTTTTTTTTTTTCAAATTATCTTTGATCATTGGTAGTGCCGTTCAATCGTCTTGATTCACGTGTTGACACTTTTTCCAGTGTTATTATACAAACTGATGGTGATTTCAGAAGATTTCCCAGGTTTTCCACTCATAAAAAATCAATTTTGGGAGCTGAACATTTGGTAGAACTCGATTTTCCACTCTTTGGTCAAAATCGACTTTATATTCGGTCTTCTCGTCCCCAAAAACATGGAAAACGGCATTCAAGGGAAGTGGGGACTGATCCTTTTTATTCGTCATGGACCCAGGGGGCCATTTGCGATGACGGATGTTGAATCAAAGATCATGTTGGGTGGACCCGATCCTCTCCAAAAGGGAACCTTTCGGGGAGTTTCACCACCTTAAACATTAACTTGAGGCTGACCCTAACAAATTTTTCGATTATTATCCATTTTATTAGTGTTATGATAAATTTTCTGCGCAGAGGATAATATTTTCACCTACTCAAAATGGGGCCTGCGCGTGAACTGACTCGAAACGACCAGGGGTACGAATGAAATGGTACAAAGGACGAAGGTAGGTAGGTGTTCCGATGAACCGTCCGGTAGCGATTCCAATGTTTATTTACGTGGAATTCCTACCAAAACCGGTAGGAAGGTGATTCTGACAACTGGTATTGAACGAGCTACGAGCAGCTAGGTACGAGCGGCAGATCCAACGTTGCCGCTCGTGTACGCCCGTAGCTGCCCGCTCGAACACGCTTCGACCCCACTTATTGTCGTATCCCTGGTCATTTCGAGTCAGTTCACGCGCAGGCCCCGTTTTGAGAAGGTGAAAATTACCCTCTGTGCAGAAAGTTGGATCAGAACACCGACAAATTAAGTAGCGCCCCTCGGAGCGCCTTTTGGAGAGGATCGGGTCCATCCAACATGATCTTTGATCCCAACATCCCGTCTTCGCAAATGGTTGCTGCTTTCGAGGAAATAAAATTCCTCTGGGTCCATGACGAATAAACAGGAACAGTCCCCACCTTCCTTGAATACACTTGAAAACAGTGGACGACCCCTGTCGCTCGTAGCCGCTTCTGTCGCCTGTAGCGCCGCGCCGCTTAAATACGCTTCCACTGGACGACCATCTTTTTCAAGATTTTCCCATTTTTTCCCTCGTAAAAAAAAGTCTGTCAATTCGAGTAGGCAGTATATTTTTTTTTTTAATTCGTTTATTTCCTTTATAAGTGTACATTGGAGTATTGAATGTAAGAATAATAATTACAAGATTAAATTATAAGTTATAATAATTACAAACAATTCTAATTTTAATTTTACAGGAAATTAGTCTCCAATATGGGCTAATGCCCGTAAATGCCTAAATGCCGTAATGCCTAGTATAGCTTCCTCACTTTTATCATATGAACGTATAGAATAGTTGGGTAGGTTCATTTTGATACGGGACCATCTGCGATCCAACCCGCGTATACCCTCAAAATTTCAGCTCTGTACGACTATTTTTCGCGTAGTTAGAAGCGTTACAAGAAAACGGTCAACATTTCATGTTCGCACATGCGCAGACGAAAGTTACAGTACGATTCCAATGAAATTCATTTGGAACTATCAAAGTACTATTCCTGATCGAATCTCCTAGTTTCAACTCATTTCAACGATATTTAGGGTAGTTATGGGCTTTTCAACTATTTCACGTTTGCGCAAGCGCAGACGACAGTTACAGTACTTGTTCAATGATTTTGTTATGGGACCATCTGTGACCCAACCCGCACCTACCCTCCAAATTTTAGCCTATATCGACAATTATTTCGGATAGTTATTGGCGTTACAAGGAATTACCACAGACAGACAGACGTTACGGAACCAAACAATTCGAGTAGGCAGTATAGCTTCCTCACTTGAATCACATGAACGTATAGAGCAGTTGGGTAGGTTCATTTGATACGGGACCATCTGCGACCCAACCCACGTATACCCTCAAAATTTCAGCTCTGTACGACTGTTTTTCGCGTAGTTAGAAGCGTTACAAGGAACCGGGCAACATTTCATGTTCGCGCATGCGCAGATGAATGAAATTCTTATGGACTTACCAAAGAATTATTCTTGATCGACTCTCCAAATCTGAGCTCATTTCAACGATATTTAAAGTAGTTCCGGCGTTTCAAGTATTTCACGTTTGCGCATGCGCAGACAAATCGATTTCCATGACTTTGGAACGAGACCATTTGCGATCCAACCCGCGTATACCCTCAAAATTTCAGCTCTGTACGACTGTTTTTCGCGTAGTAGTTAGAAGCGTTACAAGGAAATGGTCAACATTTCATGTTCGCGCATGCGCAGACGAAAGTTACAGTACGATTCCAATGAAATTCATCTCGAAATATCAAAGTATTATTCCTGATCGACCCTCTAAGTTTGAACTCATTTCATAGATAGTATTTTACGTTTGCGCATAAGCAGCCGAAAGTTACCGCACTTTTTCAATGATTTTGGAATGGGACCGTTTTTGACCCAACCGGCACCTACCCTCCAAATTCCAGCCCATTTCGACCATCATTTCGGGTAATTATGGGCGTTACAAGGAATTACCACAGACAGACAGACACGGAACCAAAAATGTTCCTCGATGTCTGAAATGCAAAATGGAAGTGGAAATTTTCATTTTGAAAGACATAAATTTTTTCTTACTCAGTCACGAATCCAAGGCTCCCCTACCTGTGGTTGTGAGGAAGCAAAGAAAAGAAAAAGAGTTCTGATCCTTAGAATAGTTTTAGCTGTTGTAGGTTTTCTGTCGATATGGTGGGGACAGGGAATTGGGTGAAGACCGAAAGACAAACACGATCCAACTTTGACGTCCACAACTCTAAATGCAGGTGGAAAATTTGACTATGGATTACGAATTTGGTTGTGAGGGAGCGAAAAATAGTAATAGCTGAACCGCAGCTTTCATTCAAGCTCCTTGGTCGTCGAGGCCTGTAAATTTATGGACGAATCTCGGACGGTTATCGGATGAGCCGTAGAAGTATTGGTATTTACCTCGGGCTAATGTCAACAGAATGATAAGGAAAACGTCGAGGAATCCGTCCCTCCTCTTCTCGCCATCCGCAGTGCTACCACAGCATTCGTCGCAGGTCGGTACACCTGAGATATTGTCCTGTCACGAGTTAGCTCCGCTCGACCGTCCTTTCTGAGTTGCCGAGGTTATTGATCAAACCCGCGCTCTGGATTGAGACGGTTTACGGCGGATTATCGCTGTTTACCTTTCACAGGCGCCGTCTGTAATCTGGGATGAAGACGCCCAGGGGTACTATTGACATCGAAGGTGGGAGGAGGCCCCAGTGTCTCAATAGGTACCACAGGTCTCAATTGGTACCTATCACAGTACGATACAGGACCAGGTACAGGAGTACAATAGGTACCACAGTACAATACAGGTAGATGTACAGGAGTACAATAGGTACCACAGTACAATACAGGTACAGGTGTACAATACGTACCACAGTACAATACAGGTACTGGTGTACAATACGTACCACAGTACGATACAGGACAGGTACAGGTAGAGGAGTGCAATAGGTACCACAGTACAATACAGGTAGTGGTACAGGAGTACAATAGGTGCCACAGTACAATACAGGTACAGGAGTACAATAGGTACCACAGTACAATACAGGTACAGGAGTACAATAGGTACCATAGTACAATACAGGTAGAGGTACAGGAGTACAATAGCTACCATAGTTACAATACAGGTACAGGTACTGGAGTACAATTGGTACCACAGTACAATACCGGTACAGGTACAGGAGTACAATAGGTACCACAGAGTCTCGAAAGGTACTTTCAATAGAAGGGTATGTTTTTTCAAAGTTTTTAAATTGATCTCTAACTAAAGCATTTTTTGAGACTAACTGGAGCACTGTACTAGGGATGTCCCAAAAGTATCGATACATATCGATACGTTTTTCTTTGATATATATCGTAGTATCGATACTTTTTTCCCAGTATCGGAGCCGATACTTTTTTTATCCCTTACATTTCATCAGTTTCAACACCTACCACGTGTAGGTACTATTAACAGTACCTCTTACTAGATTGATGGGGGGCCAACCACTTCAGCAGATTAAAGAAAGTTAATGTACCACCACCGCCAGCTCTCAGTGAGAATCAGCTGTCCTCCATCTAGTAGGAAGGAAAAAACGCTGCAAAGTCCTTGTCACATGGGTTTATTATTCTACTGGACATACCTACAGAAATTTTGGATGTTCATTTATTGTTTCTTTCACGCGTAATAATCGAAATAGCTATTTCTGATAGTTTCCATTAATTTTGACCCCTAAAACACAAATTAGGTACCTACGCTCCTTTTTTTTTTTGATCATTGGTAGTGCCATTTAATCGCCTTGATCCACGTGTTGACACTTTTTCCAGTGCTATTATACAAACTGATGGTGATTTCAGACGATTTCCCAGGTTTTTGACTCATAAAAAATCAATTTTGGGAGCTGAACATTTGTTAGAACCTCAATTTTCCACTCTTTGGTCAAAATCGACTTCATATTCGGTCTTCTCGTCCCCAAAAACATGGAAAACGATACCTCAAAAGCTCATTTTACTACTATGTTACTAAAACACAAAAAGTACCTATTTTTATACACATTTTCACTCATAACTCCCCTGGATATATTCCGATCGGGCTGAAACCCCTACACTGTACGACCAGTCGTTCTTTGCTCCGAAAAGCTTTGTCAACACGATTGTGAATGAAACGGTATAAATCCGACCCAGATATCATTGCTAGGGAGCACCTGATTATAATCAAGGATGGCTGTATGAAGTCGAGTTGGTTGAGTTCCGTGATATTATTCCGTTTGAAGAATGGTGGCTCTTTTGGATTTTCTTGATAGATACTTTTGTAACTTCAACAAACGTTTATGCTTCATGAATAATAATAATAATAATAATAATAATAATAATAATAATAAATTATTGTTCCTGCGAATTTTTATAAAACCTAAATCCCGGGCCGTCTCCAGTACTCCATTCAGGGCTTTCCTGGAGGGAGCTCGAGGGTACTGACTACAGAAAACAGTGATCTACGCAGAAGGGGCACCTATACAGGCAATTAATAAACCGCTGTGTAATAATTGCTTTATTACACAGTTTAAAAAAAAAAATGAAACTAGATTCCATTCTGAGAACTTTTACAACAACCGCACTGTTCTGACTATTAGTTCTTTTTCTATGATTCTTCCAAGTTCCTTCGCAACAGTAGGCAGAGGGGTCCCGCCCAGGCGAGAGGGTTGTAATGACGTAGGAATCTCTGGAACTTTGAAGAATCACACGAAAAGAAATGCTTATCGTAGGACAGTGCGGTTGGTGACAAAATTCTCATGATGGAATCTACTTTCATTTAAAAAAATAAAATGAACACGCTTGCAGACCCCATTATGTCCTCCTTGGTATTCGGGCAACCGCCCTAACTCAAAGGCCAATTTTCAACTGCGATCGTAGAAGAGTGACAGATAAACAAGAAATTGCTGGACCACTGGAATCAAGCTCAGAAAATCCGTTGAAATTTGCGACCTTTGTCTAAATTTTTTGATTTCCGCAGGCCTGTAATAGCGACAACCTAGGAAGGAACCTACCAACCTCAAGCTCTCCATTTTCAACGCCCTCGATGTTATGTTCCCGTATCTGCTGTTTCCCCTTAATATTATTCTGAAATGAACCACTTCCACATCCCATTTCGCGGTGATGAGTCAAATATCTCATTAATCATTAATGACAAGGTCCAAGGAATTTACTTGGATTCAAAAGCGTCCAGAGGAACGCTGCACGGGTTTTGAAAAAGTTCATTCATCAGATCATTCATGTGCCAAGAAAAAAAACGCTGCAAAGTACATGTCACATGGGTTTATTATTCTACTGGACATGTAAGTACAGAAATTTTGGCTGTTCATTTATTGTTTCATTCATGTGCAGTTATTGAAATGGCTATTTTTGATGGTTTCCACTAGTTTTCGCCCCCCAAAAACACGAATTAGGCTCGGCTTTTCCTTGCAACATATTACTTTTGATCATTGATATTACCATTTAGTAGTATCTTCTAGTGTTATTATACAAAATGTATGGTGATTTCAGACAATTTCTCATGTTTCTGACTCACAAAAAATGAATTTCGGGAGCTTATCCTTCGTTACAACTTCCATTCTTCACTCTTTGGTCAAAATCAACCAAATATTCGGTCTTCTCGCCCGAAAAAACATGGAAAACGATACCTCACAAGCTCGTGTTCACTAAAACCTCAAAAATCCCTCGAAAACCCCTATTTTTACACCCATTTTTCTCCCATACCACCCCTGGGTGTATGCCGATCGGGCTGCCGAGTTTCGGAGCACAACTAGGACCCAAATGTGTTCCCGAATGGGGACCAAACTGTGTGCGGAAAAACGACGATTTTAGACCAAAATTTAACTCAAGTTTAAGGCTCGAACTTCCTTATAACCTCAATTTTTCACTCTTTGGTCAAAATCGACTTCATATTCGGTCTTCTCGTACCAAAAACATGTAAAACAATACCTCAAAATCTCATGTTACTAAAACACAAAAAGTAGCTATTTTTATCCCCATTTTGGTTTATTATTCTGTGAATAATAAACCTATGTATTCGCTCAGCAAAAAATTTTTATAACACCCCCTCAAAATTTTTTCTTTTCCGTTTCAAGGTGCGTAGATTCAAAAAATGCAATGTCCGTCCGCCGTATCACGTGTACAGGCTTCATTTTTGGGCTAAAAAATTCGTTCTTTCGCACACATGCTCCATTTGGGCCCTAGTTGTGTCCCGAAACTTTTCAGCCCGATCGGAATATACCCAGGGGTGTTATGAGTGAAAATGTGTGTAAAAATAGGTACTTTTTGCGTTTTAGCAACATGTTAGTAAAATGAGCTTTTGAGGTATCGTTTTTCATGTTTTTGGGGACGAGAAGACCGAATATGAAGTCGATTTTGACCAAAGACGCGGAAATTGAGGTTTTACCATTGGCTCAGCTCCCAAAATTGGTTTTTTTTTAGTCAAAAACCTGGAAAACTGTCTGAAATCACCATCAATGTGTATACTAACATTAGAAAAAGTGTAAACAGCTGAATCAAGATCATTAAACCGCACTACCAATGATCAAAGATGATCTGGGGGGGAAAAAAAGTGTAGGTACCTATTTCATGTTTTGGGGGCCAAAATTGGTGGAAATCATCAGAAATAGCTAATTCAATCATTCCACATGAAAGAAACAATAAATTTAACTGCCAACAAGAATCTCTAGAACTCCAATAGAATAATAAACCCATGTGACAAGGACTTTGCAGCGTTTTTCACTCATAACACCCCTGGGTATTTTCCGATCGGGCTGCAAAGTTTCGGGACACAACTAGGGCCCAAATGGAGCATGTGTGCGAAAGAACGAATATTTTAGACCGAAAATGAAGCCGGTACACGTGATACGGCGGCCGGCGTACGGCGGACGGACATTGCATTTTGGTTTATTATTCTGTGAATAATACACCTATGTATTCGCTTAGCAAAAAAATTTTATAACACCCCCTCAAACTTTTTTCTTTTCCGTTTCAAGGTGCGTAGATTCCAAAAATGCAATGTCCGTCCGCCGTATCACGTGTACAGGCTTCATTATTGGTCTAAAAAATTCGTTCCTTCGCACACGTGCTCCATTTGGGCCCTAGTTGTGTCCCGAAACTTTGCAGCCCGATTGGAATATACGCAGGGGTGTTATGAATGAAAATGCGTGTAAAAATAGATACTTTTGGTTTATTATTCTGTGAATAATACACCTATGTATTCGTTCAGCAAAAAATTTTTATAACACCCCCTCAAACTTTTTTCTTTTCCGTTTCAAGGTGCGTAGATTCCAAAAATGCAATGTCCGTCCGCCGTCCGCCGTACGCCGTATCACGTGTACAGGCTTCATTTTAGATCTAAAAAAGTCGTTCTTTCGCACACATGCTCCATTTGGGCCCTAGTTGTGTCCCGATACTTTTCAGCCCGATCGGAATATACCCAGGGGTGTTATGAGTGAAAATGCGTGTAAAAATAGGTACTTTTTGCGTTTTAGCAACATGTTAGTAAAATGAGCTTTTGAGGTATCGTTTTCCATGTTCTTTGGGACGAGAAGACCGAATATGAAGTCGATTTTGACCAAAGACGCGGAGATTGAGGTTTTACCATTGGTTCAGCTCCCAAAATTGTTTTTTTTTAGTCAAAAACCTGGAAAACTGTCTGAAATCACCATCAATGTGTATACGAACATTAGAAAAAGTGTAAACAGCTGAATCAAGACCATTAAATCGCACTACCAAAGATCAAAGATGATCTGGGGAAAAAAAAAGTGTACCTATTTCATGTTTTGGGGGCCAAAATTGGTGGAAATCATCAGGAATAGCTAATTCAATCATTCCACATGAATGAAACAATAAATTTAACTGCCAACAAGAATCTCTAGAACTCCAATAGAATAATAAACCCATGTGACAAGGACTTTGCAGCGTTTTTGTGTTTTGGTAACATGTTGGTAACATGAGCGTTTTAGGCATGATTTTTGGGAATACGAAGTCAATTTTGACCAAAGAGTGGAAAATTTAGGTTCTACCAATGGTTCTGCTCCCAAAATCGATTTTTTATGAGTCAATAACCTGGGAAATTGCCTGAAATCACCATCAATTTGTATAATAACACTAGAAAAAGTGTCAACAGGTGAATCAAGACAATTAAATGACACTACCAGTGATCAATGATAATTTGAGAAAAAAAAAGAATAAAAAGAGCGTACCTAATTCGTGTTTTGAGGGCCAAAATTGGTGGAAACAATCAGAAATATCTATTCAAATTATTTCACATGAAAGAAGCAATAAATGAACAGCCAACATTTCTGTAGGTATGTCCAGTAGAATAATAAACCCATGTGACAAGGACTTTGCAGCGTTTTTGGAATCTACGCACCTTGAAACGTAAAAGAAAAAATTTTGTGGGGGTGTTATAAAAAAATTTTGCTGAGTGATTACATAGGTGTATTATTCACAGAATAATAAACCAAAAGTAGGTATATCTGAAAGTTGCTATCAATCACCCATTTGCCTACATAACTCTCTGTAATCAAGGATTACAGGTAACATTCCAACTCCGAGTTTAGATGAGTCATCAGGCTTGGGTGTATGGCGGCGGGGGCCAAACAACTTATCGCACAACCTGAACAGCATGACGCACATTCATATCTTATTTTATCTTCATCTTAATTGTCTTGCGCAAAGCAGGAACTAGGAAAATAACAACGTTCAACAATTCAGCCACCTCTATTTCCGCATCACATCCACAAACAACAACAACATTTCAGCCGCAATACACAATTCGTTCAGATTTTCCACTCAATTATTTCATTTCCTCTTCAGCTGTCTGGGGCGCTAGAGATAATGAAAAGTTCTTAGGAGATATCGATGCGTCGACCGTATGTCTCGGAAAAGTGTTCTGCGCATGTGCCAAAATCAGCCGTATCATACGGTTGACGTAGGTATTTGGCCGGATACATACGTCTCCGCCTCTCGACCCGTCAAACGTAACCTGACATTTTGAAAACCGTACATACTGCTCCGACCTTGTGCTATAGTGAAATGATGATCGCGATAAACTTGCCTACAACAAAAACGTTTTTGCAACCCAAATACGTACCTCCGCGTTTCTGCTCAAAATAATCAACGAATCAACAGGAAATAGAAGTTGTTTGTAGACGCACACTTTTGGTTGATCATTCGAGAAGATCAACAAAATGAACCAGAACCCATAGATTACGATTTTTGTTGGAGAGTGAGGGTGAAAAAATTGGTTTAAACTTTCTTGCTTTAACCAAATTTAGCAACAACGAAAAATTCAGTAGGCAAGTTCTTTCCTTGACGAACTTTTTCTGATTACCTATCTCAAATTTTGTCTATTTTTTTCGTATTTTGCTTTAGTGTACCTGCTGTAAACCATTAGTACCCCCTATTATGTACTTTTAGAACTAACAGTAAACTGTTTAACATTATTAGTACTAACAGTAAACTGTTTAAAATTTTACTATACTTGAAATTCTCGTCTTAAAATTCTCGCAGGCTCGTACTTAAAATTCTTGCAGGGTTGTAATTAAAATGTTAAAGTACAGTAACCTGTTTAACATATTACTGTACTTAAAATTCTCGCAGGGTTGTAATTAAAATGTTAAAGTACAGTAACCTGTTTAACATATTACTGTACTTAAAATTCTCGTCTTAAAATTCTCGCAGGGTTGTACTTTAAGTACTAACAGTAAACTGTTAGTACCTACTATTCTGTACGGTTTTTCTTTACCTAAAAAAAATTAAATGGTTTAAAATGCTTAAGCTTTCTTTGCTTAGACCTGCTTTTCCCTTATAATAAAACAGGCTTAGACCTGCTTTTCCCTTATAATAAAACATAATTTCAACGAGTTATAGCTAGGTTTTGTAATCGCACACTTTCATACCAGTTGCAAGAGCAGCTAAATACCGACTACCTATTGCAAAAGGAAAATCAGCTAAGCTAAGTAGTATATGCTACTTTAATTTTGCAATAACTAACTTGACGTTGACGGGAAGTTTAAATTTAACAGGGAAATTCTGTGATTTATTGTAAAAGATGGTAGCTCTAACTCACAGTTTCTACCAGTTTTTCGCGTTTTTCTCATTATTTCATTAGGACTGGTTTTGCAGCTGGCCTACTCAGTTGAAAACAATGATTTTAAGAGGTGTGGTGGTTTCTTTCATGTCTGAGTGTATCTCTTTTGTCTTTTGAGATGGAAGGCGGTAGAATTCGCGGTACTTCAATCAGGAATTGAAGTCACGTTGAGATGCCGACTATCATGCTCTGTTGTCTCACGTAACCCACGGCAACGTGGTAGCATCCATGTTGTTCGCCCTAACAGCCGCATCTCCCAGAGGACGTATTGATATGACCGTATCTCCTAGGAACTCTCTAATTGGATTTGGGTGGTAAATTAGTCGTAGGTACTGCCGATGTGAATCAGGTTGACATGATTTCTCAAACTGGGTGGATGGAAGGGTCATTATTAGGGACTGGAATTTGCATATTTTGCATATGTGTTTTTTATCGAGTATATCGTTCTACTTTTCCGTTTGGAGGGTATCTGAAGCGTTTAGCGTGTGTTAAATTTAAATTTAAATAGCATATTTTGTTCGATTTCGGAGATTTTTGCATATTTTGGCCGTTTTGAGTATATTTCTGCATTTTTAATCAAAATTGGGGAATTTCCGTATTTTTCGACATTCTAATAGCCAAATTCTCCGAGATACGTGTTTCTGAAAAGGGGTCACGGTTATTCTTAGGCCATTCACCGTTTAATCCGTGTACCTGGTAGGGCTTAGGCCCTTACCTTTAAGGAAGAACCCTACAGCGAAATTCCGGATGGCCTTTTTTACTGGAGGTATCAAAAATTTTGAGAGGGGTGCACTCTGACCTTTCATTTGGCCTTACCCCAGGAAAACGCTCAGCATTGAAATTTTTACCCGTTGTGTCCTGTGATGTCTAGGGGACCTTTTCTACCTTAAAGTTGCTCCTCAGCGACAACCGCAGGAGATTTACGATGGACAATTTGGAAAAATCAATTGTGATCCAGTGCTATAATTGTGATAACGAGGACTTTTTTTGTATAAATGTAAATATTGTATAGTCGAGAAAAAAGGTGTGTACATTTTCATTCCATTTTCATTCCATTTTCTTCCTTGATCCTTTTCTATAATTTTTTAAGGACGCGATAATAACTGGAACATAATGTATAGACTACCTTTAAGTCTCACAGCAAAATTTAGTTCATTTTAGAAATATTTAAAAAAAATTTTAGACGCAATTTTCCTTGGGATGAATATTTTGCTCATTTCGAGCGCATATTTTGGCCAAATTTTGTGCATATAATTCCAATCCCTACACATTATGAAGAGTTGCGTTGCGCACATACCAAGGTAAGTTTGTGACAAGACGGATTCCCCGGATCTGTCAGTAAGTCAGACCTTCGATCGTAAGTGCATCCTCCGATTTTTAATAAAACCAGAAATCAACATTTAGGCTTCAAGAGCGATTCTATGATCTCGCTAAAATTCATATATCCATTGTATTTATTAAGGGGATATCCGTGTCATTATTTATGAACACTCTCTGTAGGCTGTTATTGATGGTGTTGATCGCGGTTGATGCTGATCGGATTGATCCTTTTAACAATCTAACGATAGATACTTTTGCTGGTATATGGTCTGTTTACAGTTTAGTGATGTACCTCATCAACTCTACAGAATTATATCATCGCGCGGTCCTGTTTCTCAAGGAAAAAACGCAGCAAATTATTACACAACGGTTTATTATTTACTGTATAAATGCTCCTTCTGCGTAGATCACTGTTTTCTAAGGTCAATGCCTACCCTTTTGCCCCCCCCCCCCCAAGAAAGCCCTAAACCTAGTATTGGAGCCGGCCCGGGAATTACAGTTTCATAAAAATGCGCAGGATTTAATGATTCAATCATTAATTGTTGCTGTTATTCATGAAGCAGAATGTTTGTTCAAGTTAAGAAAGTACCTATCAACAAAATCCAAAATGGCCCCATCATTCCTCAAATGAAATAATATCACAGAACAACCAACTCGATTCCATTACAGCCATCCGTGATTAAATCAAATGTTCCCTAGCACTGATATCTGGGACGGATTTATCTGTTTCATTCACCATCATGTTGATGAAGCTTTTCGATGCAAACGAACGGCTGGACGTACAATGCTCCGGGTGGTCTCAAAAAATTCATTAGTTCGAAGTTAACTTAAAAACGCTGCAAAGTCCTTGTCACATGGGTTTATTATTCTATTGGACATACCTTCAGAAAGGTTGGCTGTTCATTAATTATTTCTTTCATGCGTAATAATCGAAATAGCTACTTCTGACGGTTTCCATTAATTTTGGCCCCCAAAACACAAATTAGGTACGCTCTTTTTTTTCTTTTTTTTTTAAAACTATCTTTGATCATTGGTAGCGCCATTTAATCGTCCTGAACCACGTCTTGACACTTTTTCCAGTGTTATTATACAAACTGATGGTGATTTCAGACGATTTCCCAGGTTTTTCACTCATAAAAAATCAATTCTGGGAGCTGAACATTTTGTAGAACTCAATTTTCCACTCTTTGGTCAAAATCGACTTCATATTCGGTCTTCTCGTCCCCAAAAACATAGAAAACGATATCTCAGAAGCTCATGTTACCAATATGTTGCTAAAACGTAAAAAGTACCTATTTTTACACACATTTTCACCCATAACACCCCTGGGTATATTCCGATCGGGCTGAAAAGTTTCGGGACACAACTAGGGCCCAAATGGAGCATGTGTGCGAAAGAACGATTTTTTTAGACCGAAAATGAAGCCTGTACACGTGATACGGCGGACGGCGTACGGCGGACGGCGTACGGCGGACGGACATCGCATTTTTGGAATCTATGCACCTTGAAACGTAAAAGAAAAAAGTTTGAGGGGGTGCTATAAAAATTTTTTGCTGAGCGAATACATAGGTGTATTATTCACAGAATAATAAACCAAAAACGTATTTAAAACATCATACCCTTCTAACGAAAGTTTTCGAGCTACTGCGCTCTGACAATTTCAAACCCTATTTTTCACCCCTTAGAGATGACTGACAGTAACGCCAAGTTTCGCGGACCAACAAACCAAATTTAATTAATTATGGTTCACGGTAACTGAGGGAAATGCGAAGTACGGCGTACGGACAGAAATTTTTTAATTTCATTTTCAGATGCTACGTGCCTTGAAACAAAAACCATCAAATTTTGAGGAGGGATTAACGTTTTTTTCTTTTAGCGAATTTTCAAAGAAAATGAAGCTATTGCAATGGCTTCGAAATTTAAATAATATAAATTTTTGGAAATTTTCTTCATAGAAATCCGTTTCAGACCATTCTAAAACGATTCCTGAAATTTAACACTTTTTTATATGTATATATATATTTATATATGTGTCACTCCAGACGATAACTCTCGATAGAATTGAGATAAACAGCTCAAATTTGCACAAAAAATCTATCTTGGCAATCGAAAGGCTAAGTTCGAAGATGGGCGAAATTGGCCTACTCTAAGGAGGGTTTTGGCGCATTTAAAGTGCGCAAAAATTACCCAAAAATCCCCAAAATGTTATTTTCCAACAAGTGACCCCTCATTTTAAAGGCTTTTGCACGCTGAACACGATGGTGGAGTCGGATTTTAGATATCTTGATCCGTTCTCAAATTAGAGCATTTAATGTGCGCAAAAATTACCCAAAAATCCCCAAAATGTTATTTTCTGACAAGTGACCCCTCATTTTAAAGGTTTTTGCACGCCGAACACGATGGTGAAATCGGATTTTAGATATCTAAATCCGTTCTTAAATTAGAGCATTTAAAGTGCGCAAAAATTACCCAAAACTAGGATAATCTTTAAACTCTTACCCCCCCCCCCCCCCCACCCCCTTAGAGTGGTCAGATTGAAAAATGTGAGAAGTATTAATTGAAGACGAGAGTTCGAAGCAAAAAAGGGGGAGGCAAACGATTAGTACAACTCCTTGAATTTCCCATTTGACATATAATTGTTATGATACCTTCATAGATAGACAAGTACCGGCCCACGTATTACTAGAAGGAAGACGAAAGAAAAAATCTATTTCAAATTATTCAATTTAGGTACTAACAGTAGGAGGAAGAAGTTTTCCTTTATTCAAAACCATAGCCATTAATTCGAATATTTCTTTGAAAATTCGCTCATTAAGTCATGCTGCATGACTGGTTTTTTCTCTCTCTTCATGCTCGAATCCAAAGGTTTAATATTGAAAATAATAAACAAAATAAATTTAGAGCACAGATGTGCAGTCGTCTGAGCACAGACGAGCACAGTTAGAGTACAGATGTGCAGTCGTCTTGAGTTTTCGAACACCTACCTACATGGATTGTTCCCGATGATTTTGCTCACCATATATATTTATATTTATTTGAATGTGCATAGGAACTTAGTTCCCTCTTATTGCATAAATATTAATATTGCAATAACATTAATACAATATTGTTATACTCAAACATTGAGATAATGGTAGGTACTAAAAACAAGATGTCGATTTGAAGTAAGTAGGTACAGAGAAATAAAAAGTCCATGATGACGAGTTGTTCACTGATACTCATTATAATAATTACCTAAGACAGACTTGATACGAACATCACGCGACTTCGTTATTTCATTCAGATCAAGTTTTACGTTCGTGTTACTGCTCTACCTAGTAACAGAATCCTGAACATGAACAGGTACATCTTTTCTCTATACAGATACACCAAAAATCCTTTACAAAAAGCGTGAGTCATGAAAGACCTGATGGAAAGAACCACTTTCGGACTTTCGCATACCAGGTACGAGGTACCCGCACCTCCTGTCAGCAGCAGCAGCCGCACATACTTATCCGTCGTTATATTGCACCTTAGCGTCCAATTTCAAACCTGCCGAATAATTATAATCCACGCCAATTGAATACTAGAGCTAATATTTAATGCGAGACTTGGATTATATTATAGTTAATTGATACCGCTCCGAATTCAAGGGATGGTAAATACGAAGAGCGTTAGAGAGCAACCACGGCGGAAGCTCAGGTGGCTAGAGGCCATGTCGAAATATTACATTCAACCTCTCATTTATAAACCAAGAGTTGACCTCCAGTTGGTGTCCCGAGCTGAGGAGGAAATTAGGAGCCACCTACACACAGAATTCACTCCAATCTGAATGGATTAGCCCTGGAACTGTTTCAGAATGAACTGCGGGAATGTATTGCACGAGCAGAGGAAGACGCAAATACTTCCTCCCACGAGAAGAAAAAACATTCATTACCATCAATAGTCCAACGTTTGATTCTGGCTGATTATAACTATGGTGAACGGGTATGAGTGTTCAGCACTTGTCGTGAACGGCGGGTTTTCACGACAGTAGGTTAGACAGTATGGGTCACCAGAAAGTCGAGAGTTAGTCACGAATGGATAGGAGCAGTGAGAGAGAAGATGGATGTGGTCCTATGGGATCTTTAGACTAACTCCCCGCGGTTTTCACCAACAGCAGGAGTTCTTTTAAGGGTATGCTCCCCGCGGTTTTCACCAACAGCAGGAGATCTTTTAAGTCGCAAGTCAGGGGTCGAGTCGTCCAATGAAGAGCTGGGCCAGAAGGGCTGTTTATATTGGGACTTTTCCACCCGTCCCCGGTCCACGGATGGCGGTTGGGGAAACTTGTTTGGTAAAATCACAAAATATTACAGGAGTGGATTCTGAAAGGGAATCACAACAAGAACTATAATGTTAACGAATACATTTATAGGAAATTTTGCGTTGTGGCGGTGGCATTTCTCGATTCCTTTGATTTCCGGTGAAGATGGGGTCGTTTCGGCTGAAGCCTAATCGATATCCCTTCTTAACTGGTGATGATATCGCTAGCCTAGAAGAGGGAATCTAGAGGGTCCACCGTCACTCCTCACACTCTGTCACATGGCAGCAGAGCGTGGATTGGTAGTATGCTCTGAGTAATTCACTATACTCCATCCACTTTTTTAGGGCTTAACAGAAGGGTATAAGCCCAAAGGTTCCAGAAGGATTCCTTTACAAACATCCTTTCCCCTTTATAATACAGTAGTCAAGTCCCGATCGACTGTTTGTAAACACACAGGGAATTGGCCTTTTATAGTGATCAAAAAGCCTGCTAGTTTTTGAGTTTTGAGGGGTCGAAAGTCAACAAAATAGGTAAAAATGGCTGAAACCTCCGAAAATTAGTAAATATTCACCAAAAGTGGTATTGAATGATGACCAGAAACAGAAGATAACTTTATATATTTTAATAAAACTTTCCTCAACAACATAATTAATCGAAAGTAGGTTATTTTTAGGGGTCACAATCCGCCAATATCGGTAAAAATGGCAAAAATCACCACAAAGCATATACCTACAGTGGAAGTCGCCTATAGAGATTGGTCGCGTATGTTTCCAGTCAGTCCCAATTCGATCACTATAAGCGACTTCCACTGTACATACACAATCTATTGGCTTCCCCACCGCCATTCCCCCTCTAGAAGCTCAATATAACTAAAACAGATTGAACTCATTTGAAGGCGATTAATGGCATGTCCCAACTGACAAGTCCCAATAGTTGTTCCATCCTAAGTCCCCGTTCGTGAACAAAATTTGGATCCCAGTTGTGCCCCGAAGCGCGGCAGCCCGATTGGGATACCAAAAATACCAAGGTATACCAAGGTGGGTGTCAAAATAGGGGTTTTCGAGGTTTTTTGAGGTTTTAGTGAACATGAGCTTGTGATGTATCGCTTTTCCATGTTTTTTTAGGGGAAGAAGACCGAATAATTGAAGTTCATTTTGACCAAAGAGTGAAAAATTGAGGTTGTACGAAGGTTCAGGTCCCAAAATTTATTTTTCTTTGAGTCAAAAAGCTGAAAATTGTGTGGAATCAGCATGAAATTGTACAGTAACACTGAAAGTAGTGCCAAAAGGTGAATCTAGACAATTAAATGGCACCATCTATGATCAAAGATAATTTCTACAAAAACAGATACATGATTCGTGTTTTTGGGGGCCAAAATTGGTGAAAACCATCAAAAATAGCGATTTCAATTATTGCACATGAAAGAAACAATAAAATAACAGCCAAAATTTCTTTAGTTTATGTCCATAGAATAATAAACCCATGTGACAAGGACTTTGCAGCGTTTTTAAATGAAAGTATGTTCCATTCTTAGTATTTTGAGACCAACCGCACTCTCCTTCGATGAATAGTTTTTTCCTTTGAGCTTCCGAGTGCAGTTGATCTCAAAATTCTTAGAATGGAGTCTACTTTCATTTAAAAATACAAACTTCCTAGAAGGAAACGATTTAACATTTTGATCCGCTAGAATAATTTCATCATGTACTGAGTACTGTGCATCAGTTCGGCTTTGCTAGAGGAATTAACATACCCAGGAACCTACATCATACATAAATATACTCGATACGTACATAACATACTGCTCAAATGACTTAGACAGACGTAAATAAATAGCCATCGGTTGAATTTTATTCAATGTAAACAAATTGCTCACTGCCGTGCAAACTTGATTTCACGCCTTGATTTCAACGTCAGACACGACCATTTGTCAATATTAACTCTCCTCGGCAGGGAAAAATTGATCGGGCGAGCGGCGACCATTAAAGGTTATATTTATAATCTTCTTCGGATGGGCCCTCTCAACTAAAAATAGAGTACCACTCCAATTATTTTTAATCGACTCCATTTTTACGATAGCACCCCCCCCCCCCCCCCCCCCAGCCTGTCTGACTCCTTCATTCCAGCAGCACTCGTTAGGGCCCCAACCAAACTCGTCTCGGGATTCCTCAAACGAAACATCGTTCGTCAACACCGCGCAGCGAGTGAAAACGAATGGAAATAGATCGAACTCTTTTTGTTGTTATCCCTTTCTTTTCATGGAAAGTCGTAAATCTCGGACGAATTTATTGCTAGACCTCCGCCCTCTACTGTTGATGCCATCACAGCGGTCGTCCGGTGCGGTTGTAAACATCTTGGTGTGTTGTGGATTCGAGTTGGGTGTCTACGATGTCGATTTTTTTTTTTTTTTTCAATTTTCTTACAGTTGCCACCCATGAATCTGTAGAAACCCTCATTGGGATAGTTTTGACACCTGCCCGAGTTGGACGGTTTGCACTAAATCACCTTCATTTAGACCGTGTATTCAGAAATGCGGCAATTTTGGTTTATTCTTTTCAATAGTGAACGTTTGGAATCAAGCATGCAAAAAAATAAAAAAATAATAAATACCCATCAAATCTTGATGGTTTCCGTTTCAAGGTACGTAGAATTCGAAATGGAAAAAAATTCTGTCCGTACGCCGTACTTCGTTTTGCTTTCTCACTTCCGGAAGGTAGGGAAGCCTTGGACTCGTGATTGAGTAATAAACATTTTATGTCCTCCGAAATGAAAATTTCCACTACAATTTTGCGTTTCAGACATCAAGGAACATTTCTGGTTTCATGTCTGTCTGTCTGTCTGTCTGTGTTAATTCCTTGGATGGGCGGAAATTTAGAGGGTAGGTACGGGTTGGGTCACAGATGGTCCCACACCAAAATCATTGAAAAAGGAACTGTAAATTTCGACTGCGCACGCGCAAACGTGAAATACTTGAAACGCCCATAACCACCGTTAATATCATTGAAATGAGTTCAAACTTGGAGGGTCGATCAGGAATAATACTTCGATAGTTCCATATGAATTTCATTGGAATCCTAATGTAACTCTCGTCCGCGCATGCGCGAACATGAAATGTTGACCATTTCCTTGTAATGCTTCCAACTACGCGAAAAATAGTCGAGGACAGCTGAAATTTTGAGGGTACACGCTGGTTGGATCGCAGAAGGTCCCGTACCAAAACCATGCATTGATACTCCACCTGTCCACTGAATAAACCTACCCAACTATTCTATACGTCTTTTACTTAGTCACCAGGAAACAAAATTAATGAAATTCGGTTTGTGGTTCCTTTTGGGGTCTAGTTGGTCCGCGAAGCTCGGCGTTACTGTAAGTAAGGGGTGAAGAATAGGGGATGACATTTCCGAGGCTTCGATTTTTTTTACGTGTTTAAAATGACCTCGAACTTGGGAATTTTTTGAGACCACCCAGAGCATTGTATCCAGCCGTTCGTTTGCACCGAAAAGCTTCGTCAACATGAAGGCGAATGAACGGTTTACATCCCGTCTGGATAGTACTGTTAGGGAGCACCTGATTATAATCACGCATGGCTGTATGAAATCGAGTTGGTTGTTCTGTAATATCGTTCCATTGAAAAATAATTATTTTTGATTTTGTTGATAGGTACTTTCGTAACTTCAACAAACGTTATGTATCATGAATAACAACAAATAATTACTGGTAGAATTATTGAATCCACCGCATGTTTATGAAACAGCCCCGGCAGGCTGCAGTACACGATTTACGGCTCTCTTGGGGGGAGCTCGAGGGTAGGTAAAAAGCTGCAAATCATTACACAACGGTTTATCACTTACCTGTATAGAGATGCCTTTATGCATAATCGCTCGTGATCGATCACTGTTATCTGTGGTCAGTACCTACCCTCGAGCCACAGATAACAGTGATCTATGCAGAAGGGGCATCTATACAGGTAAATTACAAACCGTTGTGTAATGATTTGCAGCTTTTTGGTTTATTATTCTGTGAATGATACACCTATGTATTCGCTCAGCAAAAAATTTGAATAACACCCCCTCAAAATTATTTATTTTCCGTTTCAAGGCGCGTAGATTCCAAAAATGCAATGTCCGTCCGCCGAACGCCGTCCTCCATATCACGTTTACAGGCTTCATTTTCGGTCTAAAAAATTCGTTCTTTCGCACACATGCTCCATTTGGGCCCTAGTTGTGTCCCGAAACTTTTCAGCCCGATCGGAATATACCCAGGGGTGTTATGAGTGAAAATGTGTATACAAATAGGTACTTTTTGTGTTTTAGTAATATATTAGTGAAATGAGCTTTTTAGGCAGGTATCGTTTTCCATGTTTTTGGAAACGAGAAGACCGAATATAAAGTTGATTTTGACCAAGGAGTGGAAAATTGAGGTTGTACCAGATGTTCAGCTCCCAAAATTGATTTTTTATGAGTCAAAAACCTGCAAAATCGCCTGAAATCACCATCAATTCGTAGAATAACACTAGAAAAATTGTCACCACGTGAATCAAGACGATTAAATGGTACTATCAATGATCAAAGATAATTTGAAAAAAAAAAAGGAGCGTAGGTACCTACCTAATTCAAGTTTTGAGGGCCAAAATTGGTGGTAACCACCAGAAATAGCTATTTCAATTATTTTACATAAAAGAAACAATAAGTGAACAACCAGCATTTCTGTAGGTATGTCCAATAGAATAATAAACCCATGTGACAAGGACTTTGCAGCGTTTTTTTCTAGGTCCTAAAATGCAAACCTTAATACATCAAAGAATAAGGCGTCCTCAATGGCGCAATTATGTTCAAACAGAGAACAGTGATCTACGCAGAAGGGGTATCTGTACAGGTAAATAATAAACCGTTGTGTAATAATTTGCAGTTTTTTTTTCTCTCGTTTTTTTTTTCAAGGTTATTTTGATCCAGTTTTAACCATAGATCTATGGTTTTAACTTACGGAAATGACTCCTGACAAAATAACTTCCATTGAATTACAACTCTCAGAATTCTGACCCGCTGTCTTCATCCCCAATGTACCAGTTCCGCACTGGTTCGTGTACCGAACCACTGGTTGTTGGGCGAGCATTCCGACACCCGCCGCGTCTGCCCTCCCAAGGCCGCGCTCCTTGGGTCCCCAGTCACACCCTCGTCGCTGGCTCCCAACTATTTATAGCGCTGAAATTTCCATTGTAAGTCTCGAACACGATGACGCAGTACAAAAGAAAAGCCAGAACAAACGAAACAAACATGTACCAATCGAAATTCACGAGGAAACCAATACAGCTAACCAACAGAGAAAACGCTGCAAAGTCCTTGTCACATGGGTTTATTATTCTATTGGACGTACGTGCAGAAATTTCGGCTGTTCATTTATTGCATTCATACAATTCTGCTATAAATTATTGAAATGGCTATTTTTGATGGTTTCTACCAATTTTGGCCCCCAAAACACGAATTAGGCTCGGCTTTTTTTTTACAGATTATTTTTCATCATTGATAATTTAATTGTCTTGATTCACATGTTGATACTACTTTTAGCGTTATTGTACAAATGTATGGTGATTTCAGACGATTTCCCATGTTTTTGATTCATAAAAAATTAATTTCGAGAGCTTAACCTTCGTTACAACCTCCATTCTTCACTCTCCGGTCAAAATCAACATCATATTCGGTCTTCTCGCCCAAAAAAACATGAAAAACGATACCTCGCAAGCTCATGTTTACTAAAACCTCAAAAATCCCTCGAAAACCCCTATTTTTACACACATTTTTCTCCCATAGCTCCGCTGGGTATATGCCGATCGGGCTGCCGAGCTTCGGAGCACAACTACGACCCAAATGGGTTCCCAAATGGGGATACAGACTGTGTACGGAAGAACGACGATTTAAGACCAAAATTTAAGTAAATTTAAGGCTGAAACTTCGTTAGAACCTCAATTTTCCACTCTTTGGTCAAAATTGACTTCATATTCGGTCTTCTCGTCCCAAAAACATGGAAAACGATACCTCAAAAGCTCATCTTACAAACATGTAACTAAAACACAAAAAGTACCTATTTTTACACCCATTTTCACTCATAACACCGCTGGGTATATTCCGATCGGGCTGCAAAGTTCTGGGACACAACGGGCACAAATGGAGCATGTACACATGCGAAAGAACGAATTTTTTAGACCGAAAATAATGTAGTTATCGATGATACGGCGGACGGAGATTGCATTTTTGGAATCTATGCACCTTGAAACGTAAAAGAAAAAAAACATTTTGAGGGGGCGTTATAAAAACTGTTTGCTGAGCGATTACATAGGTGTATTATTCTCAGAATAATAAACCAAAATCGCTAATTAATTGAGCGGGTGAATTTTGGCATAGCATCCAGTTTTATTATTATTATTATCATTAGTGTTTACAAATGGGGTATGCTCATGGGTGACAAAAATGCTGTTTCTATTATTTTTAAATGAAATTAGGTTCCATTCTAAGAATTTTGAGACCAACCGCACTCTCACTGAAGAATAAGTTCTTTTACTATGATTTTTCAAAGATTCCAGCACTACGTCACTGCACCCCTCTCGCCTGTGCGGGACCCCCCCCCCCCCCCCCCCCCCCAACTGAGCCGTAGGAACCTCGGAAATCTTTGAAAAATCATAGAAAAAGAACTACTCATCGTAAGGTTGGTCTCAAAAATCCTTAGACCGGAACCTACATACTTTCATTTTTTTTTTAAAATAATACAATAGAAAAAAAAATAAAATAAAATACAGGAGCGTAGCCCATTACAAATGTTAACAACGGATACATGCAGTCAGAAGTAATCTACATGTAGGTATATAAATCTCAATGTACAAAATAATTACCAATAGTAAGTGTTTTTTGATTCTCGGCCGCTTTGGACAATTTCAAGTTATTCCTGAGATTCGGTCAGGCTGAATAAAAGACTTTTTTCAGACCAACGTTTCGAGGTATTTTCACCCCATCCTCAGGCTTGATGAAATTGGCAGAGGGATAACATTAGGTCTTCATTACGTGGCATTTTACCTACAGGAGATAGAATGTATAAGTTCAATGTTTTCAGAAACAGTTTGCGGTTATACAGTATGTAGTTCCTCAGTTAGGTACATTTTGATTTGATAAAAAAGTTGTAGCCGGTTCGGTTTAACCACAAACTGTTTGCGAAACTAGTGAACTTACTCATTCCATATCCTGTAGGTAAAATGCCACGGAACGAAGACCTAATCTTATCCCTATACTTCTACTAATTTCTTCAAAATACCTCGAAACATTGGCCTGAAAAAGTCTTTTATTCACCCTGACCGACTCTCAAGAATAAACCAACCTTCAAATAATTGCTGGGTTCGAAAGCGTGAGGGGAACAGAACAGAACTATAGAATTCTGTTCTATTCTAACATGAATCTGCATCGAACTCCTTCAAATTTAAGAACCTCCAAGTAACGTAACCGTATCATTTCAATCGGACTCTTCAACCAATCAACTCCTCGACACTACCAACTGCTATAATAAAAGCTCTTAGAATGGTTTCCAACTCGACTTTCTCCAAACCAGCTGTCGCAATTCCCTTAGTTTCGGCGGAGAGGGTTTGGGGGGATAACTTGAGAACCAACTAACTTTTCATGTGACCTCAAGGCAGAGGCACAAAGCTTCACCTCAGGGTCGCCGATTGTCCCGATGGCGGCCATTCTCTTCCACCCCGAACTCAACTAACTGTCCCTTGATTGTTTCCGATGACCCAATTTAATTTTTGAAGTTGAGAACGTGTGGGATGGGAGTTTTCATGACAGTTTTCGGCTCTAATTGTCATGGAGTTTGTCCGGGAGAACCAAAGCTGTGGAAAATCCCATCTGCCTGATTGTTATTTTGAACGGAAAATTTTCCCCACTTTCACGAAGAAAAGTCTGCCAATTCGAGAAGGCAGTATAGCTTCCTCACTTTAATCACATGAACGTATAGAGTAGTTGGGTAGGTTCATTTTGATACGGGACCACCTGCGATCCAACCCGCGTGTACCCTCAAAATTTCAGCTTTTTACGATTATTTTTCGCGTAGTTAGAAGCGCTACAAGGAAACGGTCAACATTTCATGTTCGCGCATGCGCAGACGGATGAAATTCTTATAGAACTATCAAAGAATTGTTCTTGACCAACCCTCCAAATCAGAGCTCATTTCAACGATATTTAAAGTAGTTACGGGCGTTTCAAGTATTTCACGTCTGCGCATGCGAGAAGAAACGATTTCCATGATTTTGAAACGGGACCATTTGCGATCCAATCCGCGTGTACCCTCAAAACTTCAGCTCTGTACGACAGTTCTTCGCGTAGTTAGAAGCGTTACAAGGAAATGGTCAACGTTTCATGTTCGCGCATGCGCAGACGAAAGTTACAGTACGATTCCAATGAAATTCATTTGGATCTATCAAAGTATTATTCCTGATCGATCTTCTAAGTTTGAACTCATTTCAACGATTTTTAAGGTAGTTACGAACTTTTAAAGTATTTTACGTTTGCGCATGCGCAGCCGAATGTTACCGCAGTTTTTCAATATATTCAATAATTAATTTTGGTATGGGACCGTCTGTAACCCAACTCGCACTTACCCTCCAAATTCCACCCCGTTTCGCCCATTATTTGGGGTAGTTATGGGCGTTACAAGGAATTACCACAGACAGACAGAGAGACAGACAGACAGATAGACAAACAGACAGACAGACACGGAACCAAAAATGTTCCTCGATGTCTGAAACGCAAAATGGAAGAGGAAATTTTCATTTTGGAGGATATACTTTTTTTACTCAATCACGAATCCAAGGCTTCCCTACCTTCCAGTAGTGAGGAAGCAAAATAAAATTGAATCATGGACTTTTTTTGGACGCAGGAATTGACAGTACCGTATTGCATATCCACATTCAAATTTTTTCGTGAAAACGGAGAAAAAGTGGTTTAATTTTTTTTTTTTTTTTTGCGGCGTTAAACGGGGAAATTTTGGGATTGAAGAAAGGCTCCCTCAACTGATTCAGGAGGATCCCTCACATCGTCATTCTCGCTCACCAGTCCTACAGAGGCTCCGTTTCGAATTTCGTCCTCATAGTTCAAACAGGAAAGAAATTAGCCTCCACCACTGAAATTTGTTCACTTCACAAAGGCAGGACAAAATCAATAGTATCACGGAACAGCAAACTCACTTTCATAAAACCATGCTTGATTATAACGGGCTGTTCTCTAGTAATGATATCTGGGCGAGATGAAACCCGTATGTTTCACACTCATGTTGACGAAGTTACCAGGTTCAATCTTCAGGGCCTTAGTCTGAACAAACGGCGGAACATAAATTGCACCGGGTGGCCTAAAAAAAACCTTATGTTCTGGATCAATTTAAATACCTGTATAGATGCCTCTTCTGCGCAGATCACTGTTTTCTGTGGTAAATACCTACCCTCGAGCTCCCTCCAGGAAAGTTCTAAATCGAGTACTGGAGCCAGCCGGGGAATTACAGTTTCACAAATATGCGGTGGATTCAAGAATTCTATAATTAATTACCTATTATTTGTATCTGCGCGTATAGCAAAGTTGTGGTTCTGGGAGGATACCACGACAAACCCCAAAATCGTTCATTTCACAATCGATTCGATCCCTTCGATTCAATTAGTCATCTCAATACGAGATGCTTCTTCGGATTTGTTTTTCTCTGTCAGTTATCTGTTTTCTGATTTGTTATCACATTCGCTTTCTCTGTTCAGTTTTTTTTTCAGTTTTTTGCGTCAAATTTTGCGCGTTTTTCGTTCAGTCCAGTTCCGATGACAGATTTGTATTTGTGGTACCTACGTGCGTTGTTTCCTGTTTGCTGTCAACACACAGGTAACTACCTAGCTTCCAGTCAATAGCTTCTCCATTCAAGATTCAAGTAGGTACCAGATGACTGGTCATTGTTTTGCTGTATTTTAGTTTACTTTTTTGTAACACATGAATATGAATTCGGTGGCTAATTTGCATTAGAAATTGCCGACGTTTTCGTACGACGATAAGAGTGTTGATTAAAAGAGATAAGCTTTGCTGAATATCACTGCTATCAGTAAATAAGGGAATGTCAGTAATATAAGTAAATAAGGGAAGGGTGTTGTTGCCTTGGGGTATTTTGTAGACATATCTGTTGGTTTTGGTTTATTATTCTGTGAATAATACACCTATGTATTCGCTCAGCAAAAAATTTTTATAACACCCCCTCAAAATTTTTTCTTTTCCGTTTCAAGGTGCGTAGATTCCAAAAATGCAATGTCCGTCCGCCGTCCGCCGTACGCCGTACGCCGTATCACGTGTACCGGCTTCATTTTCGGTCTAAAAAAGTCGTTGTTTCGCACACATGCTCCATTTGGGCCCTAGTTGTATCCCGAAACTTTTCAGCCCGATCGGATTATACCCAGGGGTGTTATGAGTGAAAATGTGTATAAAAATAGGTACTTTTTGCGTTTTAACAACATGTTAGTAACATGAGCTTTTGAGGTATCTTTTTCCATGTTTTTGAGGACGAGAAGACCGAATATGAAGTCGATTTTGACCAAAGACGCGGAAATTGAGGTTTTACCAAAGGTTCAGCTCCCAAAATTGGTTTTTTATGAGTCAAAAACCTGGAAAACTGTCTGAAATCACCATCAATGTGTACAATAACATTGGAAAAGTGTAAACAGGTGAATCAAGACCATTAAATGCCACTACCAATGATCAAAGATGATTTAAAAAAAAAAAGAAAAAAAAACGTACCTATTTCATGTTTTGGGGCCAAAATTGGTGGAAATCATCAGAAATAGCTATTTCAATCATTCCACATGAAAGAAACAATACATTTAACAGCCAACAAAAATCTCTAGAACTCCAATAGAATAATAAACCCATGTGACAAGGACTTTGCAGCGTTTTTGTTCTGGTCTGGTGCCCCACCGTTTTCAGATCCCACGCACCGCTACTGGAGAGTACACTACCGCCTTCAAGGGTTGGTCTGACTTGAATTCAACCTTCACCTACTTATGACAGCTCGCAGCCAAAACCACATTGCACAGTTTTGACAGTTTGGTGGTACCCGAACGAAAAATATACGTCGCAGTTTCGAGTCTCGCCCGACGATATGTTTTTATTTTCACAATTTCACACCTTCAGAGCGGCTTATTGGATTTAATGGCGCCGCCTCGAAATATTCTAAATCGAAGCTAAAAGATCCAGAGGATTCCGGATCCATAAATTCAAACAAGTCTGACTTCGGGTTGTTCAGACTAATTAAGTGCGTCTGTCCTCAGGTCTCCTGCTGCGCTGGACGAATCGACAAAGCCGCCGTCCTTAGCCTCAGGGACCGATCCCAATCTCAACTGCAATGTTTCTCTCGAGATATGTATTTTTCCTTATAAGGGTAACAGCAGAGCATTTATATGAATATACTAGCTGTACCCGGCATGCGTTGCAATGCCACCCAAAGAAAGAAAGTGTTGATGTGCTTGTGTGTCTTAACAGTACGTTTATTGAAGTGCTTTTCAATAAACAATATTTTTCGTTTTTCCGTCTGATGCGCACACGAATAAATCAGGTTTTCCGACGCGTGAGCAGGCCACACACAGCCTGTCCGTATGCGTGAAGCATTTTTATTTGCCCAATTTACGAGGAATTCAGGAGGTTTTACTTGAGTCAACTGATACCCGAGCCTCAAGTCCCCATCCAAATACCACACGAAGATCAGCTAATAGTTTTATGCTCACTGTTGGACTTGGATAGGAACAGGAACAAGGCATCCTGAACAGGGACAGGAACAGGGCTCAGGGACAGGTTTTTTTCTTCATAGTATGTTCTCTATTTATAATTTCATGATTAACTGCTTAATGCTAAGAGCATCTTTATCTAACGAATGAGAGAAAACAGCAGGACAACTTTTTTAAAAATACCAAAATACTCTCATTATTATATTATGCCGCAGAAATGCATTATTGACTCACTCTCGAGCAATTAGCTTCCCACGTCCCTAGTCACGCTTTACACAACGACATAATATGCTTCTTGGTAACCTGGAGCTCCTCAAGTTTGTTTTATATGCACCCGAAAGGAAAGTTTATTTTATTCTGTAATAAGCAATGTATTCCATCACAGTTTGCAACTGCCACAACTCGAATGAACTTTGTAACAACCACCACAGACTTCTTTAATAAAAATTGTATCAATAAAAAGTTTGTTTGATATTATACACCCAAAAGGAAAGGGTTATTTTAAGGTGTATTAAGCACTGCATTCAATCATAGCTTGTAATTTCATAACTCAAACGAACTTTGTAACAATCAACACAGATACAGTCACCATAGATTCCTTCAATAAAAATTGTATCAATAAAAAGTTTGTTTTATATACACCCATAAGGAAAGGTTATTTTATTTTGTAATAAGTAGTGTATTCAATCATAGCTTGTAACTTTCATAACTCGAACGAACTTTGTAACAATCACCACAGATTTCTTTAATAAAAATTGTATCAATAAAAAGTTTGTTTGATATACACCCAAAAGATAACGGTTATTTTAAGGTGTATTAAGCACTGCATTCAATCACAGTTTGTAACTGTCATAACTCGATGAGCTTTGTAACAATCACCTCAGATACAGTCACCATAGATTTCTTCAGTAAAAATTGTACCATAGATACAGTAAAAATTGTATCTATCCACCTATCATATTATGAGTGTGAAGCATGAATTTGTCAAATTTAATCCACGCACTTGTAGCGATAGCCCCTGCGTTTTGTTGATGGTTCTTGCAAATGCGAGTCGCTCCGAAAAACCGTAAACGTTCGAATTTGAATGGCAGAATCTGTTGGAATCATTGGGATGTGTAGGATTTCCCTTTAAATTTTCCATTTAAACACGTAGCGTCAATGACATTGTTCATAATCTTTTTCACTGAAAGGTTCCGGTACCTTCGCACGTGGCGGATTGATGTTTCGGAGAACAATGATAAACAAGCCAATTTTTGATGTTGAAACATGCGACGGTATGCCTGGCAAATCAAGTGAATTCAAGAACCTACTATAGAAACTTGTACTCAAGTCAAATGCCAGCCATCCACGGAGAAAACACTCGTATTATTACACTCATTTAAGCAGCCCATACAATACCTACCGTATGCCCCTCGAAGCATTAACCTCTTTGAATGTGCGAGATATCTAATCGATTACGTACCCCATACCTCATGAGTGCTACATTTTTTTTACGATTATTTTCAAGATTTTTGAAGAGGCAATTGGATTTTCACAATGAACAACATTCGTTATGTCACACACGATCTGGTTCTAAACTGCAAGAAATACACTAATTTGTTATACTTACGCGACAGATATTGAAAAACGCTGCAAAGTCATTGTCCTTGTCACTTGGTTTTATTATTCATACCTACAGAAATGTTGCTGTTCATTTATTGTTTATGCCATGCGCAATAACTGAAACAGTTATTTTAGATGGTTTCCACCAATTTTGGCCCCAAAAACACGACCTCGGCTCCTTTTTCTATTTTTTTTTTTTTTTTTTTTCTCTCCAGATTATCTTTGAAAATCCATAGTGCCATTTAATTGTCTTGATTCACCTGCTAATACTACTTCTAGTGTTATTATACAAATGTATGGTGATTTCAGACGATTTCGCAGGTTTTTGGAGCACAACTACGACCCATTTTATTCCCAAATGGGGACCCAAACTGTGTACGGAAGAACGACTATTTTAGACCAAAATTTAACGTAAATTTAAGGCCGAAACTTCGTTAGAACCTCAATTTTCCACTCGTTGGTCGAAATCGATTTCAGATTCGGTCTTCCCGTCCTAATAAACATGGAAAAGGATACCTCAAAGCTCATGCTACTCAAACACAAAAAATACCTATTTTATACCCATTTATCACCCATAACACCCCTGGGTATATTACGATCGGGCTGCAAAGTTTCGGGACACAACTAGGGCCCAAATGGAGCACGTGTGCGAAAGAACGAAGTTTTTAGACCGAAATTGAAGGAATTATGCGCGGGACGGCGGACGGAAATTGCATTTTTGGAATTTGGGCACCTTGAAACGTAAAAGAAAAAATTTTGGGGGTGTTGGGGGTGTGGAGGGGGTGTTATACAATTTTTGGGCTCAGCAATTACACAGGTGTATTATTTACAGAATAATAAACCAAAATGGTTCTACTAAGCACGTGTAGAAAGAAGACGCTTATTATTATCTTGAGTTCTCTTTTATGTTGATTTTTGTTTTTGTTCAAACATTGTGGAATTCTCCCTAACTCGGGCCTTAGCCCACATAGGGCTAAGGTACTTTCGTTTTTCTTTTTCTGCTCCCTGTAACCAACTAGGTAAACTTGTTTTGAATGAGGAAAAAACAGGGAGAAACCTTCGTGGGCGTGCGCACAACTCACCAGTTTCTTCGCTTTCGGATGAATAGGTTAGGAACGCATAGACAATCTTCTATTTCCCACCTCAGCCTGTATCTAGCGGGTGCGAGTCAGATAACTTCTTGCAGTTCCCCTATTAGTTCATTATTTCCCGGATAACCCTAATCAGATATTACCGACTGGTGGGAACATCCAAGAAAACAGATACGGCGATGGACATCGACAAACATCTCATCTGGCACAATGAATTTCGATCAACTCACCAGTCCTGTACCCGGCGTTGCTGAGGTAAGTAGCGAAGGTCTTCGTCTCGTGCGTGGCCTGCCACTGAGCGCTGGAGCAGTTGCCGTTGTTGGTGTAGACCTCGTGGTTGTGCATGTACATCCCCGTGAGCATGCTGCTGCGCGAGGGGCAGCACATGGGTGTCGTTGTGTACGCGTGCCTGAACTCGGCGCCGCCGTCCCGCAGCAGCTTCAGCGTCCGTGGCATGAAATTCAGCGATCCTGGAACACAAAAGATTTTCTCTTTGTTATATCATAAGTTATAATAAAACAGTTATACTGGTGAATTTGACAAGTAAGGTGTGTGTGATTCTGTTAGATATAAGGCAGGTATCATCTTGTTCCATTTTACAGACCGTTCAATACTCAGCTACCTACCTATACCACTTTCGTCTGTGGCGCAAAATAGTATCCTCTGCAGGTTCTATTTCATTGCTTACCTAGGTAGTACCTGTCGTGGTATCCTCCCAGAACCACTCCTTGTAAACTCGCAAATATTAGATCTCGGAAATAAACTCGCAGAAGTGGGGACGAAAGACGCAGGAGCACCCAGGAACCCAGTGGGGTTCCCCACCATCCTCCACTAGCTGGAGGATGGAGGGAGACAGCCCTCAAGGGCTATATAAACTCGACTCCTTCGCCTTTCTAGCCATTCTACGCTCTCCTCTAGTCGCTGACTACTCTCTCTCTCTCTCTCTCTCTCTCTCTCTCTCTCTCTCTCTCTCTCTCTCTCTCTCTCTCTCTCTCTCTCTCTCTCTCTCTCTCTCTCTCTCTCTCCTCACTCCTCATCTCTCCTTAATTCCAAAAAGATCCCGTCGCAGTGGTGACATCTGGTAGTGTGGAACCTTCATCGGTGACATCTGCTAGTGTGGAACCCGCCGGGCACATGCATCCAAAAAGATCCCGTCGACGTGGTGACATCTGATAGTGTGGAACCTTTACCGGCGACATCTGTTAGTGTGGAACCCTCCGGGCACAACCTCATGCCGCCCGTAGTGAATTATCGCTATACCTATTCACTACAGTACCTATTATTTATATTTTGGGTATTCAAACGATTCACTATTAATTATTAAGGTCCATCATTTTAACGCAATAACTATTCTTCTATTAATTTATTATTTAATGTTTTCAATTATACGTGTAAGAGTACCTATTTAATCTATGACACATCAATCAATAACCATCTATTGTAATTACTGGGCTTGCCGGTGCTATTGAAATTGAACCAGTGAAAAAGGAAAAACTATCGGTCGTGGTACCCCTCAAATTCCTACATTTACCACTCCTATGTAATACGATAAAGATTTAACCAAATAAACGAGGGGAACGACGAGCTGAGCAACGCCAGAGGGAAAGTAGGAGAAGGGTCCCCTCCATCGACCTCCATCACCCCTCAACGGTTGCAACGGCGGTTGATGGACGGGGGACGAGTGGAAATGGGCCTTTATAAGCAGCCCGGCCAGACCAGCTCTTCATTCGACTGATAACCGCGGGGTACAGGCATCCCATTTCCTCCTGTGTATGCTGTGGTGATAACCGCGGGACGCCTTCCTTTCCCCTAGCACTCGCTGTGGTGATAACCGTGGGGGCAAAAGACTCCTAAGGAGCACCTAATACCTGCTGTGGTGATAACCGAAGGGAATTAGTTTCCTTCCTCCTGGCGCATGCTGTGGTGATAACCACGGGGCGACTTCCTCTCTCTCCTCTAGCGCTCACTGTGGTGATAACCGTGGGGTGCTAGCAAAAGACTCCTAAGGAGCACCTAATACCTGCTGTGGTGACAACCGAGGGGAATTAGTTTCCTTCCTCCTGGCGCATGCTGTGGTGATAACCACGGGGCGACTTCCTCTCTCTCCTCTAGCACTCGCTGTGGTGATAACCGCGGGGCGCTAGCAAAAGACTCCTAAGGAGCAAGTAATACCTTCCTTCCCAGCCAAGCCTACCCTGCCATTAGGGATCACAACAGTACCCTGGCCAGAATACAGAATATGAATCTAAGTGTCATCTAAGGCCTAAGACTTCCCAATCGTTTTATCGTGGATTTTTTGGCTGGAGGTTATTAAAATATTTTTCTGGTTCCCTTCAAAAATATGCAAGTGGCTCCTTTATTAATAGCACTTCAATAACACTGATGGCCTCTAACCTACGTGCTGAACTATCAAAAATTGAGCTCCCGATCAGAACTGGGAAAAGTGATGTTACAAAACAGATAATATACAGTTAGGCACATTAAGATAAAGCATATCACAGAACAGAGCCCATAGCATTATTTTGAGAGAGCAGCATAATGAATTTTTATTGGCATTAGATAGATTGATATGTACAGCCATTTGATAGTAAAATAAATGTTCTCATTTCTCATGTAAAATAATAATTTGTCCTTCTAAAAAGTAATTGTGCACGGTTTTCACAAAGTCATAGCCTTTTGAATACGGTAAATCCTGATGAAACGATTTGTACTAGGTTGAACTTTTTGTGTCGGAACGGAGGACAGTGGAGTTGATAACTTAATAACTGGTTTAAACGACAATTTGTTTTAACTACTTATGTACTTTTAATTGATAATTGATATCTAACTTGTTATAACGGCTCCAAAATCAACAATGATTGTTCATCAATGGTTTGTTAGTAAACTTGAATGAATATCAAGGATAGGTACCCACTTCAAATATGGATATAATGAATACAGCCGTACGAATATAGCATAATATATGTGCTTTTATTTGTGTGGATTTATGTAATATATAAATAAAGTCTTAAAAAGCTGGCGAGTATCCACCGGTGGCATGCAAGGACGTCACGACTTGAAGAATTGTTATGGTAATAAAACAACTATGAACGTCTAGTGCAAACCAGAAGTGGGTTCAAACTTGGGTCTCTACATAGCAACAAGTCTACTCAGTATCCTGGAAGCAAACATTTCATGATCCTGCTTGAAGGATTAAATTTAAACAGTCGATGACAACACGAGGCATTGCTGCACATCGGTGAGTTGGATATTCACGAGGCAATTACAGGGAACAATGCGAACTAATATGAAATGACGCCAACAATAGATTTCGTCACGCTAGGTTTCAGAATGAGGGAATGAAAATGGAGAAAAATGGATTTTCAAACAATATCAAGTTCCCTTTTGTGAGGCATCCACTCCCCGGGATTACGAGACAGGTCTCAATACGAAGGAGGGGCATCGTGAATTGTGAGGATGGATGACTTATGCATGATGAGCTGGCCCTGAATTAGGGATCGGTTACAATACATCGATTTATCGGAAATATCGATATTTTTCGTTAAAATATCGATATCGAGGACACTCGCTATACTAACTGCGTACTGATATTTTATCACGATATATCGGTCCTTCTTTTGTCTAGCCACCCTGCTTTTGAATCATCATCATCTGAAGTTATTGTAGGAACTATTTGCGTTTCTTGAATTTCAGATTTCCAAAGCAAAATTAAGCGTATTTCCATGTACCATGTGAATCCAATTTAAGTTGTCACTTGTCTACCTACCTATGCATATCAAGGCCTCAACCGAGATAGAAGAACTTGAAGAGAAATTATTGGTACACCTATGGCCACGCAAAGGATCTCTTCAGGGCCAGAAGTGTATTAACAGCAAGAGATTGTTGTTGTCTTAATATAATATAATGTTTTTGGGTTTGTTTCCCTTTCCCAAAGCGAAGCTTGTAGACGAAATTTTAAAGTTGATTGATAATCATGATTAAAAAGTTCCAGTCATGCAACATGGCTATAAGAGCGAATTTTCAAAGAAGCAATCGTGTTATTGTGTAAAAAGATGATATAGCGAGAAACCATACCACTTTTCGTAAAATTAGGCTGCATATCATTTTTCGTTATCAAATTTGATCAACTCTTTTTGACATTTTCATGTCTTTGCCGTGGCACACAACCTAAAAATCGTTAGTGACGAAATACCGAGACGAAATTGCGTGACGAAATACCGTTACGTTATATATTTCTGATGATTTTCGCTTACAACCGATTCGTTGCTACGGAACTTTATCTTCGCCAGTTATCATCGTACAAAAATCGTTCACCACTCGTTGGATAGCTCTCGATTTACCTAACCATATTACGTTAACCACTGCGGAGTGCGTGGCCGACAAGCTGCGGTATGAGCGTGATTGTTTAAATAATTGTTTACACACAGGTGATCATTCTCAATAATTTATATTGTCAACACGAATGCAAGCTTCATATAAGTTGCTGATGATTTTTGCTTACAACCGATTCGTTGCTACGGAACTTTAACTTCTCCGGTTATTATCATATACAAATCGACATAAAATGTCCCTCGTTACATGTGCGTCTGTTTGTACGTTTTATACAACCTGCATTCCGTTGTCGTAAGATAATTGTCATTTAATTCATGGCAATATTATACAAGCTTCAGTTGTATTCGTACAATTGTTGTATCCGTACAATATGGACTCGGTAGTGCCGCTCGAACTTAAACGGAAATCGGACATTGAACAAGAGGTTATAAACAAGAAATTGAAAGAGGGGTCAAATTCATTGACATCGAATGCCGAACGACAAGGTGAATATCGCGCTCGTAAAGCGGAAAGTAGTTCAACGACTCCAACTACGACCACCAAATCTAACGCTGAACGACAACGTGAATACCGCGCTCGTAAAGCGGAAACTTCTATTTCTCTATTCCCCAATGGCTGCGAAGAAGACAACTAAGAAAAGTTTAAAACGAGATTTCGATATTTCACACCCTACGAACCCTCCTGATTCGGCCACAGATGACGAACCTACTCGAAAGACAGAAAAATTCGAGACGGGTGATGATGATTCCTCCCTCTTCTTAGATGCCACTCTCTCATCGAATTGGGTTGATAAGAAGGTGAGTCTTCCCATGGGAATATAACTAGGTATCTATATTACATAGAACAGTTAGTTGACTCAATAATGAGTTGTATTACTACAAATCTACTGTGTTCTTCACCCTAACCTGTATGGAATTGCTACCATGTGTCGTGTTACAGCCGTCCAATACCCCTAACAACACAGGTGTACGCTGACCAATTATCCTCTTTTACAGCTTGTCAAGACGTCACTTCTTGACACCACAATACACCATTTACAATTGGAAAGAGATAGAGCCGCGAGAATTTTTTCCAACCACCAAGCAAAGATTATACATACGTGCCAAATTCTTACAGAAGAACGACGCGCTCAAGCACAATGGAGGGAGGCTCAGCGCTCTGCTGAAGATCTATTGGCCAAATTCAAATCCACTCTTCAATCTTAGCCGACATTTCATTTAAACAATAATACAACGTTTATTACATTAATCGAAGAACTGAGTCTAATTACCAATTCTTTTACGATCAACACTACAACTTAGATTGCGACTTTATAATTAGGTACCTACCTAATTTGGTAGGTGAGAAGGAAGGAGGGGAAAGACATGAAAATGTCCCAATGCGTTGCAGACTCGTATGCAAGCGTTTATCAACGACTGTTTTACGAAGTTGTTGATTTCCAGTTTGAAGTCAAAGTTAAAATCTTTTCTGGTTGTAAATTTGCAATTAAAAAATCTGTTATTAATAGTAGTAATCATGAGGTTGATTGTAATAATAATAATCATGAGGTTGATTTGATAAAAATAGAAAATCCAATGGCCGAAGTGTATATCGATAAACAAAGGGGTATTAAAAAGAGGATTCCTTCTGGAATTTGAGCACAATATTTTTATCATCAAAATATTTCCTCCGTCGTGAATCACGATTCCCACACAACGGCAGGTGAATTAATATTGATTTTAGCCCTTAATACCAACTTTTTAC